>JAPYYV010000913.1:0-27353 GCA_030522625.1 Copidosoma aretas
TTTTTCACTATGTTTATCGTAATCTACGAGTTGGATTACGTACAATATCAAAAACGACCCCTTGGCTATAAACTTTTAGGTTCAGTGGATTTTCTATTCAACTAATCAGACACCTGATGACCTATGAAAGGAAAATCGTCTGCTCCTGCTGCTGATATTTGTGAATACACATGCAGACGGTAGAAGATAATGAGTTCAGTGTTGTTTTCGTTTTTTGTCCGTGTACGCTTCTATTGTCGATGACGAAGTGTTGTACAATCAACGTTCGACGGGAAAAATAGTAAGTGTTCATAAACGAGTACGTTTATTTGAGTATTTTATGAACGTATACTTGTATAGAAAAGGCTCCTGCGATGAAAAAGAGCAAGTTACAAAAAGTAAGAGAGAATAGGAGAAAAGCAGCGAAGAAACGTGAGCAAAACATACTCAATAGACGAAATACACGGGAGAAAGAAGAAAGAAGAAACGATAGTTCGACTTATAATGAGAAAATACTTGGTGAATACGACAGAGCTAAAAAACAAAACAATGAAGTGATTGGGGAGGTAAGGCGACACTCTGGTAGATTAGAAAATTTGTCTAAAAAAAATTATGATGACGTTACTAGGAGGAAAAAAAAAAGTGAAATTTAAAACCTAAATTCAATAGAAACAAAAGATTTCAGTAAAGGTTCAATTATTATAAATCAAACTCCATCGATTCGAAATGATATTTCAGATAAATTTTTACAAAAAGATTCCATTGATGTTATATGAGTAGAGTCAAAAAGTGTCAAGTCACATGAAACTATTTTGCGTTTGAAAAAAAACTATAAGAAGTTTTAAAAAACGAAAACAGACTTTGAGGCGTAAGGTTAAAAAATTAGAACAAAATCTTCAAAAGCAACGTAAGACCATAAAATTTTGGAAGCAAAAATATTACAGAGATATAAAAAAAGAAAAAAACGTCTTGAACAGAAAGTCGAAAAAATTATCAACAAAGGGATACCAGCGATCAAAGAAAGATCATTATATAGCGAAGTCCTTGAGACTCAGCTTTTAGAAGATACCAAGAAAATCGAATCTGGTAAAGAAAAATTAATTTTGTCACGTTTAGTTGCTGGAAATATTATAAAAAAATACCGCTGTATGAAAAAAACTTCAGGTCTATTAAGTTATTATTTACAAAAAAAAAAAAGTTCATCATCCTGTGATTTAAAAAATGCTGAAAGTAAAAAGAAAAAGATTCATCAAGAGATGAAAAACGGAGTAATCAAATTTTTAGAGAAAGGTGAAAATTCTGCACCTGGACCAAGTAAAAGAGATATTATCATAAAAAATGGAACTGAAATACGTAAAAGATACTTATTAGATACTTTAGACAATTTATACCTAAAATTTCAAAACCGAAAATGCTTTAAAATATCTCGTTCTACGTTTTACAAATTGCGCCCTTATTGGATAGTTCGTCGGAAAATGTCAGAAGGAGAAACGTGCTTATGTAAATTACATACAAATATGAACTTAATTTTACAAAAGTTGTCAACATTGAACATATTGCCTTCAGGAAGCTCTAAATCTTACTCCGATTCTATAATTTGTGACTCAATGTCATAATTATGTATGTATCGTGAATGTGCAGTTTGTCAAGAAAAATGTGTTGATTTATCTAAAGAGTCTTACAAGACATTATATTATCAGTTAAACAGTAATTTCATAGATCGTTTGGGTGCAAAAAACAAAATGTATCATGTGAGAGTTACATCAAAATAAAAAATCGAGTGTCATGTAAATGATATAAGTACAGAATTGAATGTTCGTACACCGGAATACTTGAAGCATATCTATAACACTGGGCATCAATATCAATTAATGGAAACTGTCCAGGAAAATGTGAACGGTAATGAAGTAAGAATTGTTGAAGACTTTAGCAAAAACTTCAATTCAAAGTATGCAAAAGAAATACAAAGTGTACACTTAAGAGCTTCAAAAAATCAAATAACACTCCATACAGTAGCTTTATTTTATAAAGACCCAAATGATTCCCAAATTAAATGTATTTCTTTTTGAACAGTATCAGATATCTTAAGACATGATTTGGCTGCTGTATGGGCTCATCTGCAACCCATTATAAAGTACGTAAAACAATTTGTACCAAAATTGAAGGTAATTCACTTTAAAAGCAACGGTCCATCAACCCAGTATAAAAATAAAACAAATTTTTATTTGTTCACTCATTATTGTAAATCTTTTAAACTCGAAAATGCGACAGGGAATTTCACGACAGCAGGACATGGAAAAAGTTGTGCTGATGGGATAGGTGGGACAGTTAAATCCCTATGTGACTGAGCCGTTATTTTTGGTAAGGATGTTTTACACGCCAGTGATATGATTGAAGTTGTCGAAGGAAATAATGCAAAAGTAAAAATGTTTAGGATATTAGATAACGATGTGTCAAACATAGATACATATATAAGCTTAGAAAACATTAAACTACAAGTTGTTCCTAACTCCATGAAAATTCACCAAGTTGTTTGGACACATAAAAATAATGATACTTTATATTTAGATTATTTATCATGCCATGAATGCATACGAAACCCACCTTGTAAATATTATAGATTGAATCCTAATAGTTTTTTCATTTCGAGTAAAAAAATGAGGGTAGAAAGACAAGCAACAGACGAGGTTGAACCAGAAAAGATAATAAAAGTTCGTAAAACACAATCAAATTTTGAAAATTTAATAACTAAAAAAAAAAAAATAAATGTTGTTTGATTGTTGAATATTTAACGATCACTTAAACATCGTTAAATAAAAATATGATCTGTATAAGATCTGTAATAAATCATTTTTTATTTATGCAAGTTAAAAAGTTGGGGATAAGTTTGTAACTCAGCTTAAAATTCGTGATTGTATTAAAATATGACTGTAAAATTACTGAGATGTGTAAAAAATGAATAAAAAATATAATTTATTTTAAATCTTTCACTGAAATACGAAGTTTTTTTAACTCACTAATCATCTTCCTTTTTATTTTAGATCAATATCATTTTTTTTCACAATTAAAAAAAAAACACAAAATCAAGAACGAACGGAAGTGGGTTTTTCAGTATTAGCTCTTTAATTTGAACGCCCTTGTGCTTAAATTAAGCATACCAATGAATTTACATTGTAAAAATATATAAATACCTGTACAAAACCTCAATAATGTGCTTGGAAAAAAAAATTCGAAAACAAAAATTTCTAGAAATGAAAAGTTTCGCGGATTTACTTATAACTGACTGATGCATAATATTCCCGCTAAAGACTGAGTGTGAGTTGTTATTTTAAATGTATTAATATGCACAAAAACACATTCATAAAATCATCACTATTCCACAAGGGCAAAATACATATATGTGTAACAGTGTCTGCATACACATCATTCAGTTTCACTGTTGTTTTCCGCTGTTCATCATATTCAAATCGTTTGATTTGCAATAACAAAATCTGTGGTAAGGTCATTAATTTTGAATATTTGATTGGATAATCTATTGTTTGGCAAATTTCACATTTTCTGGTATCTGTCAAAACCTCTGTTTTACAAAAATCAGCCAATGATTCTTCCTGTCAATCAATGTTTTATTGTACAAAGTATGAAAAACTGCAATATTGTTAAAGTACTGCAAGGAGATAAATAAAAAATATTACGAAATGGTAGAACTCTAAGGTATTCATTGAGCGACGCGATAGTTTAAATCAAAGAATATTTCAGAACTCCTATTTACTTACTTGAATGTTTCATTATAATTAAAAAATTTTGAGTCCTTCAAAAATGCTATTTAATACAAGTAAATAAGAAAGTAGTCTTTAAAAAAAAAAGATTTTACAATATTTATATACATTAATATGTAATCTTCCATGTAATACAAAAATATTTAACGAAATCAGGCTAAATAATACTTCTTTGATTAAATGAAATTGATAACTCAGTGCTGATAATGGATACATTTTGTAGTTTATCAAGCAACAGTGATTATTTATCCTAAAAATATTTTTCAACAGCGTTTGACTGTTATGAAGTAATCATAATTAAATAATAAAATATTTCTGAAGTGCCTTTGAGAAGTTACAAAAAATCTTCAAAAATAAAGATAGTACATACCACACTGTTTAAGAGACGCTTGCCATTTTTGGATTTTACGGTAAATGGAATGTCTATGAACTTCTGTAATTCTTGCGTAGTTGAGAGACAGGTTCTACACTTTGTTTAAGTAACTAAAGTTCCTAAGCAGAATTTATGTTAACGTTAGTATTCAACTCTTTAAGAACTTTTTTGCCCATTTTTTTTTTCTTTTAATGTTAAAAGTACATTACAAGTGTTAGATATATCCATGCAACAGTTGAAATATTTTACAACTAAAAGTTAATGAAGGTCACAGTTGAACTTAAAGTGGTATATGTTTACTTTTATAATTTTTTACATTTTTTTACGTATTACATGGCTAAAAAACATCTAGTACGTGGAACAAAAAAGAAAAACTTCATGAAACATACTACGTTTTATGTTTTTAAGCCACATGTCGTGGAAAAATGTAAGAATTTATATAAGTTATCATACAGCACTTGAGGTTGAACTGTGACCTCGAATAACTTTTAAAAGAGTAGGGTTATTAAAAATTCCATGAGGACCTTTTCCGTTGAGTGTCAAATTCTCCACAAGAATAAGTTTTGGTCATAGGTGTTCAATAAGCCGTTTAAGAGTTACGGAATTTCAAAGTTTAAAAAAATGTGCATCCACGTTACTTAAATAGGAAACATTCGCGAAGCGCTACCACTAAAAATTAACATTAATGGCTCTGCTTTTCACTGGCATCTTGTTACACATCCTTGACAGTTTTTATGTGGGGATCTCGGAAAAAAAATTAGTCTGTTTTTTTACATCGGTCTAATTCCTATACTACAACAGACTTATAAAATAAATTGTCGTAACAATTAATTTCACATGATTACATTAGTTTTTGCGTTTGGTTTAAGAAAATAGTATTAAATAATTTTTAAAACTTAGTCTGGCAATTTCAAGACTCTATGCGTATGCAGCCCAAGTAGGTTTGACATGAGGTAGCCCCAGATATAAAGTAACATTTATATATACTGTTTTAGGAATCCTAAAAAAGAACACGCTATCCATGAATATGTAAAATGTGTACATGAGGTGCATCTTTGATACATACGCACGGATTGTGACAGTAATCACAAATTTTTTTTTTACTTAGGGCATCCAAATTAATTAGGATTCCTCATAAGCATAAGTAAAGATATTTCTAATGTATGAACACACCTGTGTACAGTTTACTGACAATATCCCTTTGTTGTTTATGGTCTAATTGGTTTTTAAGCGCAGTAAAAAAGTTATGTAGAACTCCTGTATGTCATTCTGCTCTATACTATTCCAAAAAAACTACTTGTGAAAACTCGTGTATCAGAAATGGAGTTTTGTATCTATTTGATTAAACGAGGTATAAAATAACTACGTGTATAATTTTAAATGTAACAGTACATACACAAATAAGTTTACTAATTAAATTAATTATTTATAAAAATGACGAATTATTTTAAAGGGAGTCCTTTTGTGCCATACGTTCTTGAACCACATAACTTTTTTTGGATATAAATAGGTTCTATTTCCGATTGGCGCTAAGAACGGTTACATTATCTCGGCCGAGCGCTATGAAAGGGCCTACTTCGGGAGATCATTTTTGTATTTAAAAATGACTAAGTTATTGAACGTTTAGGAGCTCTTCACCCATATATATATATGGGTCGTTCCGCAGAAGCTTTATCTATTCGCATCCAAAATTTTAGGTTTTTGAAAGTTCATTTTTTAAAGAATATTTTGCGTTATTTATTATCACTACATAGTTAGAAATGGATACTAAATAATTCGCAATGTGCAAATATCAGAGGTACTGTTATAGTGACTAGCCTTCCACCGGGTCACCTAAAAAATGCCTTTTCAAGAAATAAAATAAATTTTGTATTCTTTTGGTAAAAATAGAGATAAAACATAATCAGACATTTTTCTCTCAAGCCAATAGTTTTTGAGTAAAAAATACTAGAAGTTTAAAAAAAATATACATTATTCAAATTTTCAAACTTTGCTCATAAACTATCGATTTTAGAAAAAAATGTCAAGATATATCTTATTTTTATTTTTATCCGAATTTCACAAAAAAAAAATTTGAAAGCAAAATAATTGAGTTTCTTACCTGCAAATTCTGAAAATCGACATTCACTTACATACTTTCATACGTCACAATACACCTAGCTTAAGTAATGTGGCTGTACGTGTTACAGATACTGGCCGTCATCACAAAGGACGCCCTAACTTAGTACATACCACAAGCCACTTTTTTCCGATTTATTGAAAATAGCTCGGTTACGGAAATGACAGTTACAGATTTGACATTTCGTCTTTAAAGCTCTGCCATTCCTTTGCCCTTCATTATTATGGTTTTTCCGCAGAAATAGCACTTGTTACAACTATAGTCTTCAAAAAAATTGATTTCAAGAAAGAAAAAAATACAGCTCAATATTGGTTATACGAGGTTACAGAACTGACCAAGTTTTCGAATAAAGTAATTTTTGAACGACAAAACAGCTCGTGTCAATGGAACGTCGAACTTTTGGTACTCTTATCGATTGCATTTGCTACTATGACATAAAAACTATGAAAGCGAACGATTTTGGAAGTTGGCACTATGCGTAGAGCACTTAAGAAATTATATAAAAGTCGATGAAAAATTTTTCGCGCAAACCGTTGGACAAAACTAAACAGCTCTTGACGAGAAGGTTTGTTGCATGCAGGTCTAAAACTAATGAAAACTGTCAGATAAAGACTTATTTTAGATATTCTCCCTAAGAGAGCCTTTAGTTAGCTTGTTTTCGTTCGCTATAACGTTTTATAGCAAAAGTGCCGTGTAGCATAGGTTACGAAATTGACATTTTGACCCTTTATTGCTCTGTAGATCAAAGGGTACACTTTAAAATTTGGTTCGACGGCATGAAACGGTTGAGTACCAATACCATACGTACTTTGGTACTTATAGGATCACCTAATTCATTCTCAATTCTGTGGACAAGGCAAGGACACCAATACTGCAAGTTTCGGCGGAATGACCCATATACGTATATATTGGGTTATGAGAGATGTCTTTTAAAATGTAACATTGAACTGATATTCTCACATAGAAAAGGAGTACTCTACGAGTGAGGAAAAAATTATTTAGAAAAGGTTTACGTTGTTCTACACTCGCAACAAGTTTTCAGATAGTCAGTAATTTACGTTTAACAACTTATTTTTAATAACAAAGATGCTCTTCAGAAATAGGTTCATTGTGAGCGCTCGAAAGAAATTGGTCTGTCCTTGGCGCTCGGTCGAAATAATAAATTTTTTCTTGACGCTAATAGAAAATGGAACCTTTTCCCTATCACCAAACGACGGTATAAGTTGTGTGCGAAAGAGATGCACGATGTCAATATCACGTTGCTGTCATCAGATATGTCGAGTTCGTAATAATGTCAATTAGTCCGAAAATTAATGAGGAAAAAAATATTTTTTTTAAATAATTTACGACATTTGATCAATACTAAGTAACAAACTTTCTAACAGTTTTTTTTTATCTTCACCGTATTTCGTTCCATACGTCTGTTAAACATCAACATTGGCTCATTGTGCTCGATCACAATTGTATAATATTATTTGTACACGATGTATGTAAGTTTAATTTACTATTTTTTTTTTTTCAAGAGAAAATGACAAATTATTAACTAATCTATTGCGCGTGACTCGAAGCCTTAGAAGTAATTTAAAAAGGCAAATTTAATAATGCTATTTTTCCCTCTCTAGTAGTTATCATAAGTGATGGGCTCTGTCACTTATTGCTGCGGTGCCCAACATGTAAATCCCCTTAAAGTCAAGATGCACCCATTTTTCTGTACCTGTCTCTGGGGCCGTACTGTGTAACATTCAGCTTCAACATGTGTATCTGGACAAGAAAACAGTTATCTTTAAGACGCTATAAGACGCTCTTAAGATGAAAATTGGTTTGTCCAGATACAAATATCGAAGAAAAAAAAGTTAGACAGTACGGCCCCAGAGGTACTTAGTACCTTTCTCCCGCAGCACCATGATAGTATCGAAATGCCGAGATGGTACTATTCTCAGCGCAAAAACGGAATAGTACCATTTTCAGCGCATAATCGAGACAGTACCTTGTTTCTCCTAGGCGATGGTATATGAAAACAATGTAGTGAACTGGGTTTCTATTAAATCTGAAAGCTAATGAACAAGAATGAAAGTGCTCTTTAGAAAATAAGAACATAAGGTGAGACTTCCCCAGGGATGTTTCCCATGACGTCTCGTAGGATGTGATGAGGAATATCGTTATCGCGTTTCTAAATTTTCGCGAGTGAATTTTCACTCATATCGCTGCGAGGACGTATCTGACGGAGCGAAATAAGTATTGCCAGTCAAATGTTGTAACTCTATCACTTTAAACTAGTGAAACTGTCCCTATTCAGTCATCTGATCTTGACTGGTTTTCAGTAAAGTTAATTTCACTGGTTCAAATTTAGAGAGTATCAATATCCGACTGTCAATACTTATTTCACTCCGTCAGATACTATCTCACAGCGAAATTCGCCTGTTTCACGTACGGCAGCCTTGTACAGTCAGGCCCCAGCTACGTGGTTTTGTCTAAATTATCTTCCCTAGTTTCCTCTCCCTGTAGCGAGTGAATTTCACTTACTACGTACGAGAGACTTATTCTTCATTCGTACAGCGAGATACTGTAATCTCGCTGTACGCCAGATTTTTTTTTCTCGTTTCGAGTGAATTTTTACTCGTATGCCAGTGGTCGGATTTTCAATCAGAGTGAGTGGAAATTTATTCGCAAACATGTAGAGAATGTAGCACGTCATTTAATATTTATATCCACGATTTCTGGCAACCTTGGAAACCTTTTTTTTCAAGAAGGGATGGATCGCTTTCGAAACTATCGAATCACGAGGGCCATACGGTCGACAAACTCAGCACAGATAGGACGTGCTTTCGTGATGACATCTACGTCACGTAAACGTCAGAAGGTCACTGATGGTACTGCTACATTTTTCATTTAGCTACAGTATGCCATTTGTGCCAAGTTCGCCAGTTGTAGAGATCTCTTAGAATGTACTCTTGATTAAGCTCAAAATTAAAATTATAATACTTGATAGGAAGTCTTGCAGTTTGCACGCATAATCAGATGTAAATTAAATCATGTAAAAAGCAGTTGTCTACTGGAGATTCCCTCGATTTAATGTTACTTACTAAGTCATCTCTAAAGATCAATCTCATCGGCCACAAACAGAAAGCGAGCCAGTGTATACTGCTGCTTTGTTGATGTTTCGTTAGCTAAGCAAATGACACAAAACTTAAAAAATGATGCAAAGTACTTACGCAAATATTAATGTTTAAAGATACCGCTCGATTTGTTGTATATTTACTGGTATATCTAATTTACGATCTAATGTATCGTCTGTCCTTGATGTAATACAATGCTGTGCAAAGCAATGTTAAAACAAATTGTTTAATACACTGCAGAAATATTACGATCCTTGCTGGTAAGTGACTGAACTGCGTTTAGTAACTGAGTAGATAAGTGCAAACTGGTGCGTCTGCAAGTATACGGTGTATCTCAGCAGAAAAGGAGTAGTATGTCAGTTGCCATTTAAAAAAAACTTTAGTGTACCCTTAATAACCACAGATTGAGAAAATACTAAGGATTTTAAAGATATTCGTTCGTGATATCAACAACAAGTGGAAATAGTTTACAATGTTACTTAGTAAGTATAGTTTATAAATATATGTCGAAATCCTAATATAATCTGCTTTTTTTTGGTCAAAAATAACTAAAAATTTCTGCACAGCACACCTTAAAAATGAAAAAATTTAGGTATTGTGGGTGATCGATGTCTTCGTTCTGGAACGGAGAACACGTTTTACCCCGCGGGATACTCTTTTTTATTGATAAACGTAAATTTGCTCTTTTTAGACACGCTTATTTTTCTTAACACATCTTTTTTTAGAGTAAAAGAAAAGAGTGCCCCGCGGGGTAAAACGTGTGCTTTACTCCAAGATGAAGGCAATGGTCACCCACATTACTAATATTTCTGCATTTTAAATATGTGATATGCAAGAATTTCCAGAGTTATTTATGACCAACGAAAATACAGTTTTTTTGGTATTTCAACATGTATAGTAAGGCACAAAAATTCTTTAAATATAAAGCAATGAGATAATAGTAGCATCTCTCCAGGGCGGTCCCTGGGCCGAAGGGTGCTTGCGAAGCAACGTCCGGACTGTTGGGACCCCCCTGGTCGGATGCACATAAGTGGCGAACGCTGTTTTTTATACCGAGGGTGTACCAGGGTTCCGAAAGTGCCCGAGGTAGGAAAAGTATTGATTTTTCATTGTTACATACAGTCCCATCCGTAGTAGCTGGTATGTATGTATTGTCAATATAAGAAATCAACCTAGAGATGAGCGTAATAAACGAAGTGAATGTATCAATTCAATTATTTGTTAAAAAACCATTTACAAAATCTAAGATCGTGCGCATATGCAGACTCAGATAAAAATTGTAAAATTCCCTGCAGCATTTAGTTGTCGGTATACGCGTGAGAAAGAACAGTAACAAATTGAAAGCAACAATTATGAAAACGAGAACAAAATGATTGTTTAAATCTGAGAGAAAATAATTCGTTTTACCCTGGTGAAAATAGCAACATCAGTAAGGACGTCTCTAATAACGTTACTGGGGACGCCGTCAATGACACAGTTGCGAGTAAATGAAAGAAAATATCAATTTCATTTTGTAATCTTCCAAAACAACTTTGAACCTTTAAATCACAGTTTTGGTTAATACAATTTTGTTATAATTTTTGAGCTCTTGTTTCTTATCATTAATTATTTACTAATATCTTGTGTTTTGTCACTTTGAATTAAAATGATTAAATGAAAAATTAAGTTTCTCATATTGGAAATGGATAATAATATAATGAAAGCTTGAAGTAGTATCATAATCACAAAATAATTACAGATAATAGGTAAATTGCAAAAAAATTTCAATAATGTTCTTTTCAAATTAAATTCATGCATACACTCAAAATATTGGTACGAGTACGAAGCACAACTAAGTAGGAAGGATTGGCTGGAAATCCCAGCATTCGCAAGCTGGCTCGTTCTCCTTGTAAATCGCCTTATAGTGTGGTGCTCAGCATGCAAGAAAAATCTGTGAGCCAAATTGAAACTCTAAAGTATCATGCTAGCTGCAATCGACATCTAAGAAACGCAGGACTGGATGTGGCCCCTGCCAAAGAAGAGTTTCAACCACCTAGTGAGCCTTCCAATGAGAAAAGAGAAATCGCAGAAGCGGAACTAAAGTTCGTTGCCATGATGTTATCGCTAAATATAGCATTCAAGAATGCACCGAAACTTTTGCAATGTGTAATATCTGTGGACCCGAATTCTACAATATTGAAAAAGCTCCACGTCGGCGCTACAAAAGCTCACGACTTGAGCGTAAATGTTGTCGGTGCATTTCAAAAGTATCGACTAGCTGAAATTTTGCGGTCAACATATTTTTTTGTATGCATAGACGAGGCAACTGATGTAAGCAAAGAAAAATCACTTATCATCACGTTGCGGTTTACTGATAGAATGTATGGCGAGGTAAAAACAGCCACCTGGGATCTAGCACCACTCTGTACAGAAGAGCAGAAAGCCAGTGCTGGATCTGAGCGCATATTTGAGGTTCTTCAAAACTCTTTTAAAGATTATTTGATACCTCTGAAAAAGATTTTAGGAATATGTACGGATGGCTGCTCAGCTATGATTGGGAAGAAATCAGGTTTGATAGCACCAGTCGAAGAGCAAATTCCTAATACAATTTGTACAATTTGTATTACCGGTCCTGCTCACAAGACGCACTTGGCCACCAAGCATGCAATGATGATGCTACCTGATACTTTACAATCGTTCATTAAAAATTTCTATACCATGGTTAACACCTCTAAAAACAAGCACAATCTTAGCAATATCCAAATAAATCTTGGGATTACAAATAATCAGATACTTCGGTGGGTGAAAGTTAGATGGTTACAATAAGAGGCGTGCGTAAATAGGATATTAGAGCAGTGGCCGGCTGTACTACAGTTGGCACAAGGTCTTGCCTCACTCTAAAAGCATTTTTCTATAACGAATTGATAACAAAATATGCTTCTACAGCATATTTAGATTTATTTTTAAAATCTATAAATTTAATGTATGGCAAAGTTTCACGTGATAATTACGATGAATACTATCAGTTGATTTCGTACAGTTCTTAAAGTTGTACGTATGCATGAATAATAATTTTTATTATTATTCAATAATATGGAAACTGATACTTCGTTCCCTATAACCTTATCCAAATACATTTTATGATAAAATTGTTTTTGATTATGGATGTTATTTTTTCACATTTGATGAATTTTAATGTCCAGTACTGGAAGCCGCCTCCTGTTTAGATCCTCACAATGCTGTCTCAAAAGAATCCAGAGAAATTAATCACTTTCAAATATCCTTGAATGTATTTCAGGAAGTGATAAGTGATATACCCGATAAAATTTTATTCGAACAGTGGAAAAGATTACCATCTATTAATCACTGGGACCACTTTGATGTAAATAAAATTAGAGTCTGCAAATTTTAGAAATTTGTCTACAAAGCAAGTGATATTAATGGTAACCGAATTTTCGAAGAGATAGGATCGGTAGCCCTCACTGTAATGGCTACCCCTCATGCAAATGCCTTTTCTGAAGGAAAGTTTAGCGAACGAAAAGATGCCAAGTTTGCTAAACGTAATCCCTTAAATGTTAATAGTGTCGATAGAATTATCAGAGCCCGTGAAGCAGTTAAACAGTTAGTCGAGGAAGGCATGTTTCAACCACCGAAAGAGATAGTAAACTTGTACTTCACACTTCAGTTCTATAAAAAAAGAAATAGTTCAAAATCTAACGTGGTATCCGGATAACTCTATGATATTTAAAAATATGTCGCACACATTTCTGTTTTCATCCTCTGTATTCATTTTAATATGTGAAATAAATGCAACTTTGTTTAGTACACCCAATGATAGTAATCGAAAAGCTTTTTTATTATAATCTTAGAAAATATTGATTTTTGAACAATAGATGTATATTAGTCATAATTAACAGACATACTTCAAAATAAATTTTTAAAAAACACCTTTAAAAATTATATAGCGAGCTGGTAATTAAAAAATTAAGTTTTAAGTAAAGGAGTAAATTTATAATCCCACCATGCGATTTTCTCGATATTTGCAAAATAATATGCTTCTTGTTCCTAAATACGTAGTGGAAGCTGAAAACAAAGATAATTGACGATAAGCACCAATTATTTAATGAAAATTGAAAAAGAATGAATAAATATTCAATAAGCTTTGGAAAGTATCGGTTAATAAAAAAGAATTGTATTACCAGATTACAAAGTAGTGCAACATTTGATGCCAGGATGCAATGACTCTTTGATCGTATCCCTATGTGGGTCCAAATTTGCCACCGATAAGATAAGTATTGATCTCTCGAACAAATGTAACGAATTCCCCTGCAACAAGTAAAAATCAATTATGAATTTACAGATTTGATAATGAATAATAAATAAACGTACCCAATAAATATGTTATGGGACTGCATCTTCAATCGAAATGTAAGTGACTACAGTTATCATAAAGATGTAATTCGATAAGATGTTTGGAAAACTAGAGATATGTAACAAGAGTGAGAAAGTTTTCTGACAATCACTGAGTACTAATCACAAAACTATCAACAAATAAAAGATTAACGTTATGTACATTTGTAGCTTATGTTACCATTATTGAATTGTCATTACATTTAAGATCCACGTGAAATTAAACGGTGAGGCACACGACGAATGTGTAGTTGCCTGCTCTGCTGGACATTGAAATTTTAGCTGTGATTGTTTTAATCTTTGAAAGATCAACAAATCATCCTGGACGTGAGGCGGTACTGAAATCATCATAGGACAGAAAGTAAACAGATCTACAAATTATGAAAAAAGTTTGTAAACTGCAAGAATTCAAAGTTCAGATTGGATTCTCTCAAGTATCATGAGTGATGAGACATATGATTGAATCCATTTTGTTAATGGTTATGTGAAAAACAGAGTCTCTTAACAAAAACAAGAACAACAATGTCAAATCTATTTTTATCAAAGTTTTTTTTTTTTTTTTTATATTATCCTGCTTTACGTCCAGCTCCTATTGTAAGGGCACTACTCTGGTCACTGAGTAGTTAGGAAAGGGACGGGATGAGGGAGGGGAGGCCTCCCCTTGGCAGGAATAGGGGTAGGGGGTACTTACAACTAATCATCGGTGTATTGCCTGAGTCCTGACCAGGTGTCTACGTATAAACACCAGGACTAACTTCTGCACACCTTCCGCTCACGTTGTCCCGTTTATCTAAGTTCTGAGATGTGTATGAATGTTTACTAGTTATCTGATTTTTCAGGTTACATCAGCATACAGCCAAAAAAGCCTCAATCACTTGCCACGTTGTTATTTTATGTTTTGTACTACCTTAATATTTAATGAGACGGGATTTCTAAACAAATTATGCAAAACTTATCTGTAATAGGTATACTGGAACGAAATAAAGCTTGTTTTCCAATATTTGTCAGTCTGTTACAGCGGAATCTCTCTCATATATATAACTCTCAAGATAATCTTGCCAACTTTGGAACAAAAAATCTCTATTAATTTGTATATATAGCTCTACCATAATCGTTCAATTTACTTTGAACATAATATGCAATAGTGAGCAGATAAATATTCCAAAAAATATATCACAACATATTGCTATAATTTTCTAACATTATGCATACATTTTATACGACTGAATCAACTGTAACATTTAAAAATTCGCATAAAATCAAGGTAAGGTCATATCGATAATTATAGTCCCTCTCGCACCATCAAAAATCCTTTCTTGTAGGTGATAAAAATATTTATTGCAAAAATTATTTGGGAGTAACAATATGCTCTTTTTCTTAAACTCATGCTATACATTTTCAAATTTCGCGCGGACAAATATTCATCAGGAGGTGGCGCTGGTCTTTGGGGATGGTCACCAAACGGTCAAGTTTCATTTTCTGCCGCAGTCGAGAGCACTGGTCTGTTGTACACGATCCTAGTTCCTATACTTGTGTTGAGTAGCTCACTAGTACTGTGCGCCGAATTTTTATGCAACTTTTTGTGTCTAATGCTTTGTGTAGAAGTCGCACGTTTAAAACCTTGACGCTACACTAGTATTGAACATTCATGTAATTGTTCACAATAAAGGAGTGCATGATATGAATGTTTCTTTTTGTGTTAAGCTTCAATTATTTGTGTCAAACGCACTGTGTAGAGATTCTCAGTGTAGAAGAGGTCCCTACTCAAAATAGATTTATCATCATATCCATCTGTAATAAAGAGACTTTCAATTATTTAACGAACACTTATGATACATAGAATTCTACAGTTTATAGTGTGCTAATCATAGAACTAAATTGTATTGTAGACTGTAACCTTTTAGTATTGTAGTCAACAAACATATACTCGTAAGTTTGAAATTGTTAACTTTCGCCCTTTAATACGTTTTCTTATTTAAATAAAAGTAGTGTTAAAGAACTTTTAAAAAATAGCTTCAAACTATTTGGAATATACTGTAACCCAATATAGGCATGGATTGTGTTAGCAACGTAGCACAAACGTATTTTTTGACACGACAACACAAGTCCAATAAAGTGATGGACTTGGGCATGCAACGTGTTAGCTTCGTAGAAAATGTCTATCTTCGTGTAAACCGACACGTGTCAGGGTCGTGTGAAAATAGTTGCTTTAATGGTACAAACATGTGTCAAAGAATTATCCATTCCAGCAATAATTTAAATGTATTTCAGTCCGAAAAAGTTAAAAGTTATCAATATTAAAAAATTGAGTCCACATTCAAAGAAACAAAAAACGTGACCTTGGGCTTCGGGGCTTGAACCTGACAGAAAAAAAATGTACGTCCACATAAGTTACAATTGCTCTAAGTGTTTGATTCTTATTTTTATTTTTATTTGATTTCTAGGGAATTAATTTTTTTTTTAATTTTATCGAATTAATAACAAGTAGTTGGTAAACATTTTGACAAGCGTTTATTTGACTTTCTTCTGTCTGTTTGTAAAGAACGCATTTTACAATCGAGTTTTTAATACATTTGGCTATCCGATCTTGCTAAAAATTTGCGCACACCTTTGGTATGGAACATTATACATTTAAAGAGAGTACAAACATGTAATTATTAAGGAGACTCTAGCGAGACACCGTACCTACTACAGGAATCTTTGGGTGCTTATTACGAAGTTACGTCCAACTCGCCAGTACTCAGGGAATACTCAACGAATCAGGCCTTAAAAATTCAAAGACATTCCTTGGACTGTCTAGTATTTCACAGTTTTAGTTAAAAGTTGCTTACTTACGTCGTTTTCCTGAAAAAAATCATAACCGAAAAATCCAAACTTAAATAGACAAAAGTGTCTTACAAATTTTTGAAAATCTGAAGTTTATTCATTTTTCATCATGCATTTACCTTTCAAACACATGTACACTAAATTTCAGATCAAAATATTGCAAAGCAAAATTTAAGAAGCAAAATACCCACTTTTTTTTGCAAACCATTGCTTTCTGAATTTTGGATATTATTTTCGTTCAGTTGTTACTGCACTGTGTCATCATTGGCCTCCCACTCCTGAACTTCTATATGCTTTATCTCCGTTCGTTCTTGTTTTTATGAACAAAAAAATAACTATTTAATATTTTTCGATTATTTACCTGACAAACCAAATAGAGATTTTCATGCAAGATCCCAATTCTGATTCATCGTTGTAGTGGTTGGTACTGCCATATTCTACCAATGGCTTTTGTGGACATTGTAAATATGTGGGGTTCATATTCGGTGATAAATAAAGTAAAAAGGACGGTATGCATGGCACACAACTCTTACTTATTTCAAATTAACACAGATTGTGGTGCATAGGTTCAAGCGTACATTTAGGGAGTTCTATCCCTCGCTATAGTACGTGCTGTACATATGCTGTGCATGCGACTGTTTTATGTGTCGTCTGTCCTTCTTACGCTCGCGTAAAAACACTTCCATCAATAGTTTTCTGTCAGCTTATAAATTTATTCTTTATTTGGTAAACGATCTCGCCACGTTTTTAAAATTAATAAATAATCGTTAGAAATTTCTTTATTGTCGATAATTTTTTCGTTTGAATTGCTATGTTAATCAATCAGTTATAAGTAATCCAAGCCAGCAAAACTGCGATTTCCCATAAGGTTACATGTTCAATTTTATCAATACACAAATATTTATCTCTCGCTTCTCAAGCAACCCAGTGTCTTAAAAATTAAACTGGGTAATTTTTAGGCTATATTTTATCCGTACCTAAAATTTTAGCTCGATTGCAATGTTAATTCGATTTGGCATAGAACTTCCTTAATACACCATACTCGAACAGCAAAAAAACTGTGCCTGATTAGTGTGTAAGTGTAAAAAATTAATCTTAAAACCTAATAATTATTTGTGATTATGATGTTTCAGATCCTGCACGCTGTTGTTGGCATAGTCAACTCAAATCCGACTGTCACTCTATTTCAAGTTCTCAGTCGAGTGATGATTGTGTGTGGAGCTTTATTAGCTACTCCTGTAAGTCATGCTGCATCATCATCTGGACTGCCTCTCTTATTAATAGCTTGGTCGATTACAGAGATCATCCGATACAGTTATTACTTTGCAAATCTCATAGGATACATTCCTTATCTTCTGTCGTGGTTGAGGTAAGTTTACGTAAACAATTTTATCTTATATAATATTTTCAATTAAAAAACCATCTAAATAAACAAGGAAATAAATGAGATGCGATGTAATGAGTCTTTATAACTATAAACTGAGTAAATTTCAGAATTTATCCCGCTTTTTTATACACTGTTTTTTAATTCGCTTTGACGTCGATATGTATGTATGTATGTATGTATGTATGTATGTATGTATGTATGTATGTATGTGGGTCATTCTATCAAAAACGGTCTATTTCGAAGGCCGAAATGGACAAACACTTTAAAGGAGTTTTTAATTGTTCTAATATTTTTTGCGGATTTTCCGTGACCCAAATAAGTCAAAATCTTTTGGGTCCTGCTGGGTCTGCACGAGAAAAATATTGCAGCAGTAATACATGCCGTTACGGGTTCTCATAAAATTATGAATTCACCCTTATAATGGCGCTAAGATTGTTATTTTAGCGTGTATAATGAAAATACTACTTTATTCTTGCACCTACGCGACGTACTTACAATCTGCATTCGTCAACTTCACCATTCGAGACGATAATCAAATACCATGCATGGATGAAATGTGATTTGTGAAAAAAAAGAAGAGTTACGGGCTGTCATTAAATCGTCTTTGAGTTCGAGATTACAGCGCATCGAATGAGAATTATACTTGGCCCTTACACTTACACGAAGAACTTTTTACCCAATATCATATGATGCATCAGTCGAGTCGATCCGAAAACTCTACGCGAAGATACAATGCGTTTTGTATCGTTACAGGAGAGCGTTACGGGTTCTCAGCAAATCGTCGTAAAATCGTGATTGCGGCGCTCTGAATGAGAATTACACTTTGTCCTTGCACATATATTATTAACTTTTTACCTACTATCTTATGCTACCCCATTCTAGTTGATCCGACAACCTTACATGAAGATATACTATATTCTTCAGCGTTACGGGTTCTCAGTTTTTATTTTAGAACAACTGACTTTCTAAATTCGCTAGCCTGTTACACTGGCTAGTCGTAATAGAAAAAATTGAAAACATTTCTGCAATAAGCTCAACCTCCGTAGAGTACAAAACACTTAAATTGAAGCGCTCAAGTTCAACGGTATGAACGTACGATACCATTTTCCGCGCAAATGTCAAATTGCTGAGATTTTGTTCCCGTAACTTTACCAGAATCCCAGTCTTACACATGATCTTTTTCGGCTCTGAAAAGTGCATGAATGTGTTTCTGACGTCAATACCTTTAAAATTATGTGCCGCAGGAAAAATGAAAAAGCCGTATGTAGCTTCCAGAGGTCGTCAAAAGTAAAAATTTGGGAGTGGGACACGAGCCCGTATTGCTATTTTAGCCTCTTTTTTTCGCGTGAAACTAAAACAATACACTTTTTTGATCTGATTTATATTGTAACATCAGCAGAAAAACACCATTGATGAGTTGAAAAAATTTTCAGATCGAAATCTCATTACGTGACGTTGTAATCGAATGGGCCATGATATAGACCGTTTTTGGTATAATGACCCATGTATGTATGTATGTATGTATGTATGCATACGTGTGTTGGTGTGCGTGTGTGTTTGTGTGAATGTGTGCTTGTAGGTGTGTATATATTTATATATGCATATATTTATGAGATGTGTATACGTGTGTAAGTCTTCACGTGTGTATGCGTGTATGTGCGCTGTGCGTATGCGTGCAAAGCGTATGTGTGCATGTGCGCACGTGTGTATGTTTGTGTATGCATGTGTGTGTGTGTGTGTTTATGCGTGTATGTATGTATATATGTATATATGTATGTATGTATACATGCCGAGAATCAAATATTGCTATCGAGTTTTCGACCACTTTTCGACATCTAATCAGGCTTAAATTTTGCACACACCTTAGATTCTGATGACTATGCAATAAAGGATATTTAATTTTGTGGTGAATCTAATATAACGGCCAAAACAAAATAGTTGACTTCATCTTTCTCCACCACCCCCTTGACACAGGTATCAAATAAAGTGGCCCGACAAGTAGGATACAATAAGCTACGTCACGTTATTTGGATTCCAATATGGCAGCTGCCACAATATGGCGGATTATACTTGTGGTAAATATTTGGTTTCAACAAGTTTTTAAAGTCGTCTTTAAGTTATATGCAGGTCGTAATTAAGTGATGCATACCGTATGCAGCATATGGCCTGAATATGTCGTCAAGACGACTTCAAAAACAAGACGAAAATAATTGTAGTCTACGAATTCTAGCCCATAGGGCCGACGATGCTCTAAAAGTCTGTTGAAATTCCAGAAAAGCTTCTTTTTGACTGGCCTTTCCGTTTGTTGGACGTCGGGTGTCACTTAACTTGCAATCACCTGATGATTAGGCATATTTTAATTTTCACATGATTTTATATGATGTTCCAGAATATTATAATTTTTTACAATAATAATTGAAAATTTTATCAAATATCCCTGAAAAGTGATTTAAAACTAAAAAGTTCAAAATTAGAGTATAAAAAAATATCTTTAAAAGCAATTTTTCTGAAAAATATACCAAAGTAATAGACTCAAAAAATTAAATAAATTTCTTCCCACATACAACTTAAAACACATTATCAACAAGAACAATTATTTTACAAAAAAAAATTTATTAAAAAATATTTATAAAAAGTGTTGGTGGCAACATAAAATGCTGCATTAATAATGTTAGTCATTAACGAGGAATATAATGAATATGCCTTACTACTCACCATACAATGTACATCACATTATACATATGCTATCAGTCTAATAAATATATTAATACGCTTGGACAAAACTTATCGCATCGTAAGCAGAGAGTAAACATACTGCATTACTCTTCGTAATGAAACTTACTACATATCCACGCCCTGTACGAAGACTAGCTCTATTCAGATTTAAAAAAAATGACATTTTTCTGAATAGTGTCACAGCAACACGAATAATTTAAAATAATTTAATCTGATATTTTGTTTGTCAAAGCCTTTAAGAATATTCTGTAACAAGTTTTTAAGTATAGGAGTATTAATATTCATAGCATGTTATTCGGAAAAAGATCATTTTTTCAAAAATCTGTAAAGAGCTTGTCTTTGTTCGGGGCGTCGATATGTACACGTGTTACAATTAGTGCTTATTAATATATGTGACTACAGTTGATAAGATTTTACAGAGCAGGTTATCTAAAAAAATTAATATCAGCGCCCTCACTTTTTGTTTGAATTTTTTAATTAGAAAATATTTTTACCGTACAATTTTTTTGCTAATAATGTGTTTTAAGTTATATGTGCAAAGTGTTTTATTTTTATTTTTTTTTTTTTTTGTACATCACTTTTGTATTTTTTTCAAAAAAGTATGCTTGAAAAATTTTATTATATATTTTTTATTTTCTCAATCGATCCCCATATTTGTTATGGAGTTTATTGCAAAAAAAATTTTTCATTGCCAAACGGAAAATATTTATTCCTTAAGGTTGTATAAGACTACACGGCCGTACCTACATGATGCTTAGCTGGTTCGGAGTACAGAGTTACAATCAACTCACTAGCACTCGAAGAGTTTTCAATATATGAATCAGAAAAAATTCAGGGATGTTTTTCAGGGCCCTTAGATCCCTATAGTATGTATAAAAACTTGGTACGTTGTTCTGTTTACTCAAAAAACACCATAACCTTATTAGTTACGGAATTTATAACTTTAATCAACAAAAGCCATCTACGAATTTTGCAAAATCCAAACTTCTTTCATGTAGGATTACTTATTTATGTCTAAAGACTATGCTTATAAAATTTTAGATCATTATATTCATTAGAAAAAATCTAAGCGGTAATTTTGTAAAAATGCTTCGTGCAAAACCGTGAATTTTTTAGGCTTTTTCATCACATTGTAGTCTATATCTTTAACACTGTCCTTGAAACATGGGGCCTTTAAGTGGCATTATGTTCAGAATAGATTAGGCTTTCTGTTAATTACTTATTTATTTACATTTTTTTATTGTAATCATGGTTTTTTTCGACGAAATAAGTAGAAAAATATGCTACTTATAGGAAAATACACGTGAGTCGTAATTTTTCTACGTATTTCGTCAAAAAAACATGATTGCAATGATAAAATTTCAATGAATAAGTAATTAAAATAAATTTTATTTTATTCTAAAGAGAATAGAAGTTTAGGGCCCCATGTTTCGAGGATAGTTTTAAAGATATAAGCAATAATTGAATAAAAAAGCCTTGAAAATTCACGGTACGGCAAACATTTTTACACAATTGCTTCGAAAATTTTTTCTAATGCATATAATGATATAAAAGTTTGTATGCATATTCTTTGGATATAAATAAGTAATGTGTCACTGAAAGGTTTAGATTTTCGACAATTCGCAGCAGACTTTTGTTTACTGAAGTTATAAATTCCATAACTAACGAGGTTATGGCGTTTTCTGAGTAATCAAAACAACTTATCTAAGGGCCCTGCAGCCCATTTGTGAATTTTTTCTGACTATTACATTGAAAACTCTTCGAGTGCTAGTAAGTTATTGTAACTCGGTACTCCGAATCAGCTGAGCGCCGTGTAGTCCTAATGTAGTCCTATAGTACCTCAATATTCTACACTTAAAGCGAATCAAATTCACTCTTATTTGCGTGTATATCTAAATAATAAAAATTAATCCACGATCAAAAAAGCAGAAAATATTTTTCAGAAATAAAAGCAATGGCAAAGGTATTTTCCAACATTAATACTTATTATTTTTAGTCTTTTCTTTCTCTAGTATTAATATTTGCTTAACGCATACCATGTTGGCCCAAACTTTAAATTTTTGATGAAACAGTCCTAGATTTTACAGTAGATTTTTTATACTTTCAAAGCTGAATGGAAATACAAGCAAGTCTTAAATTTTTTAATTGTTTCTAATTTTCGACATGTTAGTAACTTTTTAAAGTTTTGGTAATAGTAAGTTTCACTCAGTATTAGATTGTAAAAGTTTATTGCACGGTATTTGAAGAATTGTTTGACATCCTTAAATAATATGACAGAAACAATACATACCTGTATTAGCATTTTTACTTTTTAACCTCCACGCTGAAAAAAAATTGTGATAATTATGAGGCTTAGCAGTTAATATTGTAATTTACTAATAACTTTAATAATTACTGGAATATCAATAGTTTATCACTCTTTGAAAGATATTTGAATAAATTAATTCGACCTGGTCGGACTATCAAAATATGAAAAATAAACTGAGATATTATTGATGCCGATTTGCAAAGATGCTTTAATTTTATTTTTTTTCTGTCCTGTATCTCTGACTTTTACGTAAACTACGTGCAATAAACTTTATCAGCTGTCTTTTAGAGAAGAATAGTAAAATACCTGCAATTTTTAAAGTAATTAGTCAATTATTGTACTAATTTCATTATCATCACGAATTTGGTTGAGCGAAGGGGTCAAAACATTTAAATAGGCATGTAAGTCACTAACTAAACTGAGTATATTTGAATAAATGTTAAAGATATTTTAATCATGGATAATGTACTTACCCAGCTTATAGATAACTATTTGATTCTCTTACTTTATCAAGTAAAAAAAATTATATAATCCTGCAGAGTAACTGATTCTCTTAAACTTGGAGAACAGTTTAAACATATCATAATCAAATGAATTATCTCACATTTTAATTTGTCCAAATTTATTTCAGAGTATGGGTCCAAAAATTAAATGTGTACTTTCACATCACTGAGACTATACCTGCTACATTAACAGTTCTCTTTAGGCCTAGAAAATTTAAGGTGATCATTTTCTACATGGTTTTAAAATAGTTATTTTATCATAGAAGATTTTGACGTGTTCTTACTTGCAGTAGTGAGAGAATTGCATTTTACGATTTCGCAGATAACATTATTTGCAGTCAGCAAGATCCTGGACAATCATTGCTACACACTTTTTACAGTCCGGTTATCTAAGTGTATTTCTGTATTAACATTTTGACTTCTTTGCTAGATCTAATTCGTGATGATGTGATTGTTTAATATACTACAATTAAATAATAACATCGGTGAATACTTTAGTTCTGATAGTTTATTATACTTAAAAAGATATCTGGATGGATTAAGTGTACCTAATCAAAGCGTTATTATAAAGTCTTATGGATAAACTAATGTTAAAATCCAGAGATACCTAAATTATACTTTGTTTTCATTTGAGTTCCCTGACTTGGCGCTTGATACAGAGCAGGATGTATTTAATTTGTATCACACATGTAAGCATATATAACCTTAATTTTGATCTCCAACGCGCAACAAGCAGAGAAATAGTGGAAAGATGAGAAATAACGGCGAAGTTCGATGACGGAACTCGGAATATTGAGGTGGTAAAGCAGCCTCAGGGACGACGGGAGGGAGAGAGAAACACATCCTGGTCAGACATCAGATTTGTGAGCGAAGAGAATTCACTCGTAGATCTTCAGCCCAGCTGCGCCGATAGTTGCAGGGCTGATAGTGACTTCTCTGGATAAACTGGCCCAGGTGTTGGCCCCCCTGGAAGAGACTCGCCGGTGCCTCATTCACCAGGACGATGAGCTTCTGGCTTCCCTGACGGAAATTGGCTTAGCGCCTACTGCCAGTGGGAACCCACCGACCGAGCATCAGGGTGCGCCGACGACCTCCCCAAGGAGGAATTGCCCCCCAGGTCCAGGTATCATCAGGAGAAATTGTAGTCAGTCCGCTAGAATCGGGGAGAATGTGTTTTCGGCGCCTGAGGTACTTTTCTCACCGAAAAAGTCCGAAAATCGAATTTCCTGAAAATTCTTCGACGAGAATCGAACCCGTTTTTGCCTCAAGTCTGTTAAGCTAGGAAGCTAGCACGCTAACCACTAAGCCATCGAGGACCCCCATGTCTGCTCACAAATTCATGACAATATAGATGGAAAATAGTTTTTGAAAATCTCCAATTAAACATGGCTTAAACAGCTACATTACGCATCTATATTTCACTTGCACTGTCTATCCGTGGCGAGATAAAAGAAATCTTGCAATTTTTTTTTAAGTTCCTCTCGGCTAGATAAAACAATTGTCTTCGCCTGAAGTACTTAGCACCGAATAAAATTCAACGTTATACTCAACATTGCCTGAAAACAATGTCTCTTTTTAATGAGTTTTAATTAAAAATTAATGGTGCTTATTAAGGCCAACGGTGAAAATACCACCAGGCGGAAGTAATAAGCGCTAGCAGCAGCTACCGTTGCCGAGGTTCAAGCTCCAAGCAAGCAATCTTCCATATGCCTCACTTTGAAAATTGTGGCCCATTAAGTGAATCAAATACATCTTGCAAAACAGCTGAAAAAGATGTGTATCTGGTTTAAGTGCCAAGTCAGGCAACTAAAATGGAAACAAAGTGGAATTTGAGTATCTCTAGAGATTATCATCAGTATCTGGATGAATTTATAATAAAGCTTCGATTAGGTACAATAAATCCATCTAGATGTCTTTTAAAGTGTAATAAACTATTAGAACTAAAGTAATTATCGACCTTATTATTCAATTATAGTATATAAAACAATAACATTATCACAAATTACATCCAGCAAAGGAGTCAAAATGTTAATATAGAAATATACTTAGATACCCGAACTGTACAAAGTGCATCACCTCAAATTTTCTAAGCCTGGAGAGAACCGTTAATATTACAGGTATAGTCTCAGTGATGTGCAAGTCCACATTTAATTTTTGACCCATCTGCTGAATTAAATTTGAATGAATTTAATTGTGAGATACACGCTTGCCTAGTCCTTTATCTGATTATGATATGTTTAAATTGTTCTCTAAGTAAAAAAAAAACCAGCTACTTTACAGGGTTAAAACATTTTTTTACTTGACAAAGTAAAATAATCAAATAGTTTTTAATAAGCTGGGTAATTACATTATCCATGATTAAAATATTTGCGACATTTATTAATATATTCTCAGTTCAGTTAAAGTGTCTTACATGCCTATTTAAATATTTTGACCCCTTCGCTGAACCGAATGTGTGATCATAATGTAATTAGTACAATGATTTACTGACTACTAAAAAAAAATCAGGTATTTTACTATTATACTCCAAAAGACAGCTAATAAAGTTTATGTCAGTATGGTTACATAAAGGTTAGGGGACTTGCAGACCATAAATAATATATCTTGGGAATGCAAGATATACCAAAAATAATAATTTTTACAGGTTTCCTAAAGGGTAAATTAACATAGAGTCGGAAAAATAGACAGTTTTAAGTCGACAACCACACCCCATTACTGAATATCCTTATTTCAACGATGACTGCACCACCCTCGATACATCGAAGTGGGTTATTTAAATTATAGTTTCAGAATAAGTATATTTAGATTCATACATTGTCTGCTAAAGAAGTATAACTTCATACGTGGGTACCCAAGCACCCACTGACTCGTTTTTTTTTCGAATCGCTGAAATAGGAATTTTAGAGGTCACTAAATATGAATTGGGTGTCAGTTATCAAATATTAGGAATAAATAACTTAATATGCTATACAACACTTATATACTACATAATATACAGAAAAATAATAATAGAAATAATTTAAAACTATTTTATATACTACAAATGTGCAATAAAAGTTACTATTACTGATACTATGTTGAAACAATAATTGTTCTAAGTACAAATTAAGATTCGTAAAAGCAATAAAAAATATTTTCCAAACTTGTCAATACATTTTTTTTTTTCATCATTACTAAATTCAAAACTTTGTCAACATCAGCTATAAGTGTTGAATTAATGGTTTAGACAATTTTCAAAAAGCTTGAATACCAAATTTTTTCTTTTTCAATGTAAGTACGACTGCCCTGTTTCTCATGGTGACGGCATGTAATATTGCAATTTTGATGTTGGCTTATACTGAGCGCGAGCATTTTTTTTTAGCATGTTTCATAACTAAAAAATAAGTTAAATTTTTTTTATCCTTTATCTACAAGACCCAATGTACACAGGAGTATTTTTATTTTATACATAGACAACTTTACTATTTATTAACGAATTTTCTTTCATGACCGTCCCGATATACTTCTCGACTTTGCTGTGTCTGGAAATACCTCATTTTACCTTACTTATGATGATACTGATTTCCTCAAAGTATCGTCTATAATACTGCTGTTTACACTTTTTCAACTATTCAATATGTACAATAAATCATGAGCATTGGTTTTTTTTGTTTTTTAAATTAAGATTGTAACAATCAATAAAAAAAACTACAAAAGCTAAAGTAATGTCAAGTAAAAGCTATGATAATAAAAGCCTGAGCTATACACGGAGAGAACTCTGGCGCTACGGTAGTATAAGCCTCCACGTACTATATTGGTATACACCAGCGCATACTACGTTTGCTCGGGAGCCATACCAAAT
>JAPYYV010000914.1:0-29803 GCA_030522625.1 Copidosoma aretas
TCTATTCCGGCACAAGCCAGTCTTCGAGCTTCGCCCAGACGCGTAAGTGCCACTCCTCTCATCCCTTTGAGTGAGAGTGGACAACAAAATTCTCCGTTACTTCCTTCACCTCCTTCTCACCCTTAAGTCCCTTGTCTTCTAGGAGTGCATAGTGCTTGCACTGGTCCCTATGCGAGGAGGTTAGTTTTAATCGGTAGGCACACGGGTGAATCCGACACTCTCTCCGGTCCTTCGGACCGGAGAGGTCATTAGAAGATTAAAAAAAAAGTGTCATAAACTTTTATATATTGATACGTTTTATAAAATTTCAGGAATTTTACAGTCTAAGTACGAATTCTTCATTTTCCGAAACAAAAAAAAATAGGATCAAAGTACTTTAATTAAATTACTCATAAATTTATACGACCACAAAAAAAAATTGGTAATTCTCTGCTTTCTTACTCACATCTTCAATTCTAAAATTAAAAAAAAAATTCAACATAAAGACCTATACTAAAACATGTTTTGAGACACTAACTTACACATATATATTCTTGATTGGGATGACAATCAGTACATCATACTAAATTTTTGTCAAAATTTCAGGTGTGAGTGCTAAACTAGATAATTACCATAATATTTCAGAAATAATTTAAAAAATTTCGTACTTTACTCGATTTCTTCAATTACATCGGCTTCCTGTCGACTAGTCTGTCGAGTCGACATCAAGTTACTGGACTTGATCTCTCCAATAAATTACGCTTTTATGAAAGAACAGAATTACTGTATCAGATACATTTGACAGTACTTTTTTATAATATACGGTTTTTGAGGGATCCAGATAACATTCTTGGCGGATACCCAAAAATGGAAACGGCTTTAATAGCGTATACGCCCTTAGAAATCTATATGTGCTTGGGTTAGTGCCTATTAACTCATTATAAATCCTGTGCAACGACTCCAAATAATTATTAGTTCGATCTACTAGCTCATAAACGGAAAATACTTGAGGCGTAACTTTTTTCATCCATTCCACTCGGAAGTAGTGATCTACGTACTTGGACCAACGTTTTATTGACCATTTATCATCTTTAAATAGATCCTTAATGAGATTTTAGATCAACTTTAAACCTTCCTCCACTTTGTCGTGTGGCAGCAGGGGGAGAACAAGAAACTTTTTTATGATTTCATGACCCTTTGGATTCTCATGTTTGTTGTTGCCACGCAGAAACAGTCTGTAATTCTTTGACTTAGCTTTTCGAATAAGTGCCTGAAACATGTTATTTATTAGATGAAAATTGTACACGTACACTCGATGACGCACGTAGGGCCGGATGTTATCTTGTAAGTAGCGGTTTAAAGTGAATATAAGTCAGTGACCACGGTAAAAAGTTTTCTTTGTTTCTGAATGTGTCATTACGAAATTTGTTACCTTGCAAAAACCAACTTTTAACGATTTGTATTTGCTTATAGATTCATAGGTACTTATTAAAGCTTTTTTTATCGAAATATTGTAATCAAACCCTTCAGTTTTATCCCTATTTAAATAGTGCTTATAAGTTTAACTCACCGACTGTAGATCAATAAACAAATAAAGCGTTAAAATTTCTACGACTTTTATTCCCCGTTAATCAAAGCAAAATTTACGAACTTACGCTGCCGCTTTTCCCGGGAGGAGACAGTTTTATTGACATTACAGGAATTTGAATTAATTAAGTGCACATGTTACGTTGTACAGAAATGACATAACTCGAAACATTTAGTTACCAACCAATAGGTATCAATCATTTGAAAAAAAAAATTTATAAGAGCTTTTACAATAATTTCATATTTTACTCCCTTTTTGAGCGCCTGGTCGACCCCGTAGGTCAGGTCTTCATAATATACAGCGAACTAATCTTATATACAATTACAGACAGAGATTGATCGCGCAAAGTTTAAAATCAAAATCGGCTTTACCAACCCCACAACAGTCTACCAGAAAAAAAACCAGCTACCGCGGCAAACAGCACCTAACAACATTAAGACTAAAACAAAAAAATTGAAAGTCTTACCTGTGACACATGTAATTGGCAGCCTCTTACTGTAATACCCTTGAAACTGTTTCGCAAAGATTTTATGAGTGCCTTCTCGTCGTCACACATCGCTCTTTTTGGAAAGAATGTCGGGCAAATTCCACGTATGGCATCCCACACAGCTGTGTACGACTTGCAAGTCCTTCTTGACATTAAGGGCGCTCCAGCGGGAGGAGTTGAGAGGTCGTAGGTAGTTTAATTGATAGATAAGACCCCGATGATTCCAGTGGTGTCTTTATTTACCCCTCTTACCGTGAAAAATATCTAGATATTTGCTCTCAAAATTCGCACATATTACACAACCTTTTATGGAGCAACGTGAAAACATCGTAATTTTCTAACCATAATCAAGGAGTTACATATCAAGACACGGACTGTTTTGAAAAAAAAACCTCAGCGTTCAGATGGTAGCTCGCAAAATATCGGTATCCGTGGAAAAATTCGAGATATGGTGCAGATGATGCTCGCATCATGTATATGTATATACAGCAGTAAGCGGCAGTGATACAAACTAACTCAATTATTTTCGGATTGGTATCACTTCGCGCAGGAGCCCCCTTAAGACGAACGCGTAAGGTACAGCCTATTACATTAATTTCATTCCATGAACATTACTGACATAAAATTTTTTTTCTGATTGTTAATATGTAAATGTATAAGAGTTAAGGAGGTTTCCCGGTTTTTGAATTAATTCGTTCATGTCATGCAAAAAAAAACTGTTTCCCTGCACCACGTACACTGATGGAGCTGAAACTAGCCTCACGCTACAGCAGCCAAGGACGAATCGCACCTTCGGGGCCCCGGGACTAACAATTTTTTTGAATAGCCATTATCACATAAATTCCAACATATATTTTCGAAGTTGAGCACATCTACGACGTCTATGGATTTTTACACCAAAAAAAGGCCACTGGACCTACAATATATAGGGTTTCCCGTCTGTACGTATAAGCGCGTATACCGAAAACACAGAGTAAATAATTTATTTCTTTTTCACGACCTTTTGTGCCACCATAACAAGGAAAAGAAATTGTTTATGTTGCTTGTATATATGCGGTCCATAATTTTTTACACTAAAAAAAGGCCGCCAGACCATAAATATATATATATATATATATATATATATAGTTTCCCATCTTTACGTATACGCGCGTACACGAAAAAACAGAGTAAATAATTTTTTTTTTTTTACGACTTTTTGTGCTACTAAAAAAAGGAATAGAAATTGTTTATGTTGCTTACCACTCTACGGTCCATGCATTCTTACAGTACAAAAAGGCCGCAGACCCAAAATACATACAGTGTTCCATCTCTACGCATACGCGCGTATACGAAGTAACAGAGGCCTCTATATATTTAGGATCTGGCGGCCTCATTGTTGTCTAAAAATTCATAGACGTTGTGCATGTGTTAAACTGCGATGATATATGATAGTATTTACGTGGTAAAAGATATTAAAAAAAATTTCACTGCCGGGGCCCCGAAGGTGCGATTAGTTTCTGGTGAGGCTGCTTTGGCGTGAGGCTAGCTTTAGCTCCATATGAGTTTAACATATAAGTATTGAATAAATACTTTCGGTCACAAGAGTGTTATGGAAATACTTTGGTTTGCTATGAAACTACCAAACTGCCTTACGTCGCGGTCGGGCGGAGTATACAAAACAATGATTATAATAGTGTTAGCCCAAAAAGTCTGAGATCAAGAAAAGACGGAAGATTGATCGGGTTTTCTGCATAAACAAAAAACAACTTTAACGCCGAACGCAGTAGTGAACTCATAAAATTCCGTGTTACGATTGCTTTTCTTTTAATAATTGATGTAGATGTATTACGCGGAATAATTATACAGTAAAAACCTACCACATCGTGCTTTTTCGCCATTACCGTCAGTACTTGCACGACGCCTTTGATGTTGGGTCGGGATCGAAACGTGGCATCGACATTGATATCATTATTTTCATTAAATTGGGCCAATAAACTTTCATCGTACAATAGCAGGTGATGAGTCTTCGAAGACGATTCAATGAGTTTGGCTGACATACTCATGACGATATCATTCTCTTGAATAGTTAGATAGCCGGGATTTTCTTCCAGGTGTTTCGAAAACTATAGCAGGGAGTTATACTTGTCTCGCACTGTTCCTGTCCCGATGGCGATTTTTCTCGCTCGTTGCATTGTCCTTTGCATGTGCGGATATGAAGCTTCAGGGGTGATCGATTTATTTCTGAAAAAAAATTATTTATTCTTCGATCATATCGAACATAAACACATGGTTTGGAGCGTATTCTCAATGTCCCAAAACATTCTTAAGATTACTTTGTTGCGCTGCGACAGTTAGTGTATACAAAAATATTACGCAGGGAATAGTTGAGGACTCACTCCGTGAACTCCCTTGGTTCGTGTGTGACCAGTTGGGGAGGTAGGGCTTATAGGGGTGGGGACGGGGAAACGTATCACAAGGAGACCATGGGTCGATGCTCCGTGGGCGTCTTCAATAGGTTTGGCGCTCATTAGAGAAAAACATCTCCGGGGACCAGAGGTTGAAAAGACGGGTAAACGGAGTTTATATGGGGAAAAGGGGTGATGGGTTACGGCTCCACACTAGTGACTACTCCACACAACGTTGGTAGAGGATGCCTGTACACATCTACTCAAGTTGTTGTGCATAAAAGAATACATAGACAAAAAAACGTATGTCAAGGTAGCACATCTATTTAGAAACTCCAAGACCGAAAAACATAGATATTTTGTAGTACATTTGTAGTGAAAGAATCAATTTTGTATGGCCCTCCTATCGCCTATCGATATTTTGTATCTAATTTGCAGCTTTCAGATGCGCTAGTACAGATTAGTCTAAAGAAACCCCTTCAAAAATAAGGTATGCTCTGGGTACCCAAAGTCGACAAACTGTCCCCAAAATTAACTTGGGCATTCTACAGAATCTGATAGTTTGTGCCATCGCACGATACGCTGGTTGCGCTCGCTTAATACTATAGTCCATTGCTTTTGGATAAAAAAAAATGATTTAATGTTATGTTTTCCAGTAGAGAAAAAATTGGTCATTTCCCTACAGAATTCCCCTAGGATAACGGGAAAAATAGTCTTGTCCAAATCTGACGTTGGGATCATTTGTTTATCTAATAATTTATAAAAAGATATGCATTTTTTATTTAGTTTTTCGCTCATATCTCCGCCTCTATTGATCCTACAAGAATTTTTCAAGCACCAATCTTTTTGTTATCAAATTTCCTACAAAATGAACACTTTTGCAAGTAGATTACGTATTGTTTTTTTTTTTCGCAACAAACGGCATTGTATTTGTCATAAAAAACACAAAATTAAAAAAAAAGATATGCTCTTGCTTACTTTGAAGCCAAGATACAAGAAATTGACGTTTTTCCCACTAGCGGGCTAAAAATCCAACTTTTTATTGTGAAAAAGTTTGTGTATAATCTTCACGTAATTACGCATGAAACTGCTTTCGTACTTTCGGAATTTCGTTGCGAGAAAAGCTGAAAAAAATCAAGAAAGCTGCACTGTACAGGCCAGATGTAGTTCTGCGCCCCCTCTCCCGGAATAAAGGACTTGTTTCACAACGTCACACACACGTCAGTTTGAGCAGACAACGCATGGCATGGAACCGTGCTATTGTATGCGTCTAAATTCACCTCCTCGATATTTAAAATTTAAGAAAAAATATCTAACATCATTGTACCCCTCATGTTTTGCTATGAGGATGTTTCCTCTCGAGTCAAGCCTCGAGTGCTCTCACTAGCGGCGCCACCGTCGTCAAGGTACAAATTATCAGGCCTTTTCAGAGATAGACTACAACTTTCAAAAACAATCCCGACAAGTAAACCTCTTAATATTGTTTTTAAGAGATACGTATACCTGATATGCTCTTTTCATGATTTTCCAATGTTTCTTTAGGAACGGCTGACAGTTTCAAACCCCTGAAGTTAGCAATGAGAGCGTTATTCATACAATAGATAAATCGATGGATACTCAAGCGACAAATTTAAAATTTGTATGCTTTTTTTCCTTATAATTATTCTTGACATCTATGACAAGTCTACATTAGCAAGAACATTGCGCAGAAAAATTTTTTTGGTGATGATTCATCTACTAGTTGTTAAATGAAGCAATAATTAACTGTGAGCACCGATAAGCAGGAGAAGCGAGAAAATCAAAAAATCATCCTTATGATACGAGGTCATCATTACATGGTAGTCTAGTGCACTAAGCGGTGGGCTACTACATTGCAGGCTCCCGTTCGAATCTTATCAATGACAAATTTTTCAAATCAGAAAATCGTTTTTATTAAGTATAGAAAATGTTTTATACTAATATTAATTTGAAAAAATAAATTAAAATTATTAAAACAATTAGAAATTCAAGGTGACGTCATGAAAACGCGCCAAATTCAAACGATAAAATTCACGTTCTAAAAATTATCTGGTAAAAAAAACCAGGTAAAAGACAGACAAAAACTGAAAAAAGTTATGTATTATTGCAAAAAAACCGCGTTTAATTTAAATTTAAATATTATGCGTGTCAAGAATTTCAAAAGTTTAAGTTACGTAAGCTTGTTAAATTCAGATAAATTAATTTCAGAATATATTTGTATTTTCTTTTCAATATTAAAAAAAAAATGAACGTAAATAATCAGAAAAAAGAAGTTATCGTTTACAATTTTTTCGGAAACGAATGAAATCCCATAAAAATCGACCTTTAAATAAGGTTTAAAAAATTCAGTGCCAGTTGGAATACTACAAAGTATTTCTCACCCAAATATCATAATACACAAGGAGTGAGATCCACAATAATCATTTGTAAAGCTTAAATCTCATTCCTTTTGTATTAGGAGATTTGGGTGAAAAATACTTAGAAATACTTTATGACATTCAAACTAGCACTGCATTTTTTAACCTTTTTTAAAGGTAAATTTTTTTGGATACTTATTTCTCGTATTTTTACATCGTGGGACGATGTAGTTTCCTACCACAGGTGTAGTAATTTCACTATAGAGTGGTATTTTTACGAACTCGCTTTTTTACTGTGTAAATACAAAATAAAGATGCTGAACAGATACCTTGCATCGCTTCGCTCAGATCTCGGCTGCATATGTAGAGGTCTATTTCATAAAATTATAAAATTACTTAAATCGGTTGATAAAAGAAAAAAAAGAAACAATTGTAATGGTCTAAAAGAAAGAGAACAAAAAATTCAGTGAGCAGGATTCGAACCTCCGATAGACAGAAGGCAAGAACGAAGTACGCACTAACCAACTAGGGTAGCGACGCACCTTATTCGATATAGTTAAAAGCCGCATATGTTCATCGCACAGAGCCATAGCTTATTTGTTAATTGTATTTTGTGTTAGGAGTTGTTATTCGACTGTTCCTCTTGAATGTACCTTATAGCTACACATTAGCTACAATACATCCAGTCATTCCCACCCTTCTATCTACTTAGCTTAGTGAGAATATGTGCTGGCTTAGTATTAACCTTCGTCTGTGAAGTTAACTCTTCACTTTCACAATAGTGATTTCTAAATAGCACAGGAATTTGCAGGATTTTTGCACTTATTTCGCAGTCCAAATTCAAATTTTGCAGTTGTTTTAATAATCAATATAAAAAGATGCACTGCTAACTTTACATGAAGTTAGTAGGCCACTCGCACCTACGGCAACATAGAAGTGAACTGCAAAATTCTGCGTAGGCTAGGTATGTGCAGTTTTTTGCCCTTCTCCAAATAGCCCCCTGCCGGTTTCGCAGTTGTTATTTTTTTTTTAAACAAAGTACTGCGGCTATAATATGGAAAGATGTAGATATTTCATTGGTGATAGTAAAAACGTACTTATCAGTTAGAAGTTAGTCACGACTACTAGCGCCGAAGAGCGTGCACAAAAAAAAGAAACTGGCTAAATTTAAAACTAAAGCTTTTCCCATTGTATGTCATCAATAAAAAGAGCCCCAATTTAGCGCAATTCTAAAACGTGAAAAATCCGCATGCGGTAATAACTGGTACGAAAACCTATATGATACTACATAGCTCACCTCACATTAAAGAATTTATTATACTGGGATTACGTCGAATACAGTTCTCAAACCTCGTATACATTTAGGTAAGTACTAGTATACTGCACCAGTCGCGCTTTATATAATATATGCATTATCTGAGCTATCCAGCGACTTCGCAGCATTTACTGTAGGGGTAAGTAAGTGCATTAACGCAGTTTTATTAAAAAGGCTCAATTGTTTCGTTAAAGAAAATCAAAAAGTCTAAACAAAAAATTAATAAGTTGTAATTATTCTTTTAGATACATTAGGGGTTTAGCTTTTTGTGCGCTTGGCGTAAAAATGAAGGCACATACGCATAATGATTAAAGAAACCACTACGGTTAAAATAAAAGTACAGTGTAATAACTAGTACAAAGATAAAAAAATTCGTGGAGAGCGTTCCGTTTAGTTGTAACCAAAAAACCTCAGCTATTATTTATACAGATAAAAAAAAGCAAGAAAATTGCGCATTCCTAGCTTATTCAGAATTTTGAAGTTTGCTTATATGTTGCTGCAGGTGTATGTGAAGATAGCAGTGCACATCGTTTTTTTAAAGTAAATAAACAACTGCAAGATCGTCATGGGGCTATTCGGAGAAGTGCAATAAAACTACAAATTCGTAGCCTATGCAAAATTTTGCAGTTCACTTCTATGTTGCCGTAGGTGCGAGTGGCCTGATAACTTCATGTAAAGTTAGCAGAGTACCTATTTATTTATATTGTTCATTTAAACAAACGCAAAATTGGGATTTGGACTGCAAAATAAATGCAATAAACTGGCAAATTCCTGTGCTATTCTGAAATCAGTATTGTGAAAGTGGAGAGCCAACTTCGCAGACGTTATTAAGCTAGGTCATCCACCAAGTCTCGCGATGGCTTGACTCTACAAAATCACCATTTTTACTACATATGTACTACAAACTAGCTACAAAATAGAAGATTTAGTAGAAATCCCAAGTTAATTTTTGGGCCATTGTGTTGATTTTGGCTACCCAGAGAATCCCTTATTTTCAAAGGGTTGGATTTTAGACTGATCTGCACTACCGCATCTGAAAGATACAAATTGGCTACAAAATATCCGTCTTTTACCATCCCCGTGGGTGCCCGGCAGATCAGAGGATGTGCTAGCTTGATACCAAGCTGACACATCCGCGCGTATTTGGCGATGGAAGGGCCCTACCAGATTAATTTTTTCACTATAAATTTACTACAAATTCGCTACGAAATACCCACGTGTTTTGATCATGGGGCTCCTTACTGGATGTACTACCTTGATATATGTAAAAAAGTACTAATATTACAACTTCTAACAACTTCTAAGTCATTGCCTTTCATCCGGTTTCATTATGAAAACTGATACAAATTTTTTAAATACTATCAGGACAATGATATGTCATCAAAAATTAATCTCGTTGATGTTGATTCGGGAGTTGTTTGCACTTCTTCCTTTAATTTTTGCCTCATCAATCACTTCCAACCGATTGATGAGTGCTTTGTGAACAGGAATGCGTTCCCGAAAGTGTGATACTCGCTGTGTCGTGTCCCGCATTTATGTAGAGTTTTGCGGGACATCCATTCTTTATACAACCATACCTACAACACACCAGTTTTCAAAATTTTTTTAGAAACACTCACAGTGACGGTAATAAATAGAGCTAACTGAACATGCAATCGATGATGAGAGAAACCGATAGAGGAAACTTCATGTGAAATTGGCAGATAATATTTTTGCTAAATATTGCACTGAGATAAGTACACGAACTTTTCACGATTCATACTGTTCATTAACGAAAAATTGAATTGTAGATTGACGCAGGTCCCACGTGGAAAACCCATGTGGTTCTTTTCAATCAAGTAAAGTTATAATTTTTAATGAAACGGCTCCTATAAGTGATTTTGTGACTAGCTGCAGCAGTGATCTGTCCTTGTCTTTGGCTCACATTTAGTGTAGGACGTCTCAATGTTATAACCAAGCAGCCCGTTGCGTTACGTGGTTTTGTACTTGTTTATTTATTAACCAAGCAGCGTGCTGCGTTACGTAGTTTTAGATTTATTAATTTACCAATTAAGCTGCGCGCTGGGTCACATGGTTTTGTATTTATTAATTTATTAACCAAAGGGCACGCTGTGCTACGTAGTTCTGGAATTATCAATTTATTTCCTAAGCAATGCGCTGCATTACGTGGTTTGCCTCATGAAAACAAATCATTATAATGTATATTCTTTTTAAAAATTCTAATTTAAATTGTTAGAATGTAGGCGAAGAGATTATTTGTCAGATTATTTGTCTTAGCTATTTGTGGCCTCAATATTTCTTCACAGTGAATGGATCAAAATTGTATGAATGTTGTTTATAAATTTATTGATAGTTAGCCCTAAACGAAACTTCGAGACATTAAGAATTATGTTAAAGATGTTTACTTATCAGAAAACATAAAAAAATTAGGAACCATAGAGTTCATATTAAAGGCAGCACTGTTATGTGGTTTATTGAATCATAAATGGAGAACGAGTAGATGTACCGTATTATGTTCTAATATTTAACTGGTAATCGTAAAATACCATCCATGAGCAAATAAAACAGATGATTGAAGCACTTTCAAAAAAAGTACTAAAAAAAGTGATCAAAACATTTATGCCATATAAAGTATAATGGAGACAAAAGTCTATAGCAGCAGAAAACTTGAATAACAATTAGCAACACCCAAATAATAATGTACAATGAAGGGCTCATAGTAAACAATGCGAGTAAAAATTCAAGATGGATATCCAATAAACTAGTGCCCTGGACGTTACCCTAACGATCATGAATGTGCATCTGTTGAGTTTACTATAAGTAATCCGGTTTCCTTATTTTCTAACTCCCGAAAGTTTGTCCTCCTTACTTTCCATAATCTTATAATAATCTGTGAATTTTAAATGTAAATGAATTATAAGCTGCAAATATTAACATGTATATGTATGATTTTTTTTTTAAATTTTGGTCATTAAGATAAAGAAAAATCTGTATTGTCGTAATTTCAAAAATATCTGTTGTAAATAACAACAAACGTAGTCAATTCAAGTTTTAAAGATGGAGTACGCATATTAAAAACATTTGGATGCATGTAATTTTCTGAGACTAAATTCATAAACCGTTCGTCAATAGTTTCGCTCTTTTAAAATGATACTGCGGGTAAGTCACAGAAAGATTTTTTGACACTTACCAACATCTTTAACATGACATAAGATATTGTAATACATTATTTATTTGTTAGTAAATTATCAGATTGCCTTTCTGGAAAACACCCTACAATATCAAATTGCCTTGACTTTCCTGGCAAAGAAGCAGTGGCACCACGACACTCGCCAATGTTTACTTTACTGAACCGGGCCGGAACATCCGTCCGTGAATTGTGCCCGTGGCAATCATTTTGTAGTTTAAGTAATTTGCCTTTGATGTGCACCGTTGGAAGCGTGGAGCGAGAAATCGTCTCAAGAATTTGCGTGGAACGTGAAAGCAGTGGCTCGAGGTAATATTACTTGTAAAAATTAACGTTTAATGAATAATACATTATAAGTGACAAGTTTTTAAAACGCACAATGATCTGCGTGACGGATGAAAGACGTTACACACATCACTTTTGTCTTAGGTTACACGAGCATCTTATGTTATGTATCATCATACACGTGCAAACAAATATCATGACGTGATTTTTTTACCCTAATATATACTAATGATAATTTGTTAACTCCATGCTGACCACGATTAGGACGCAAAGTTAAAGCTGCCAGGAACATGACTGAGCAATCTCTAGAGAAAAACGCCCAAAAAAAAAAAGAGTTTAATCGTTCAAAGTACTTTAGTTGTAAAAGATACACAGGAGTCAGCATCTGGTGTTCCAGGATTAAATTTAACAGGAGATGGTCAGCAAAGGCCACAAGTGCAAGGCTTTATGCTAATCCACACTCATTACAGTTTTCAACGATCTCCGATGCTACAAGCATTTAAACTATGTTCAACGAAATAAAGTTATACTACCCTTGTACAAAGTACCCGTGGCAGTTTATGTGGCAATTTCTTTATTTTAAATTTAATTGGAATACTTATTTTCCATTTATAAATCACTTCGTACATTGTTTAAGTTCAGCTTTAAATTTGTATCTCGTATACCAAAATTTATATATTAAGTAGTTGAATAAAAATAGCAGTGCGTATTAAATAAAAAGATATGTCGTAATCACTCTAAAAAAATCACTCGTCCAACTATTTAATTTATTATTCAAGGAAATGATAGTTAGCAGCTTCAGCAGCTAATCAAGCAGTTAAAAGATCATAAAGGCCTGCTGGTGAAAATGCAGGTGCCATTCACACATAAGCAGCATTACTACAAAGTGCAGCTGCAATAGCAGCAAGATCATTATGTACTGAATAGTCTGTTTTAACAGGAACTTCAACAGAAAGAGCAAAAGCAGAAGCAAGTCCGTCAACTAGGGTTCCATTTTCAAAATCGGTACTATCAGCAGCCTAATAATCTGCAACCGCAGCAAAGATCGTATAAAGACCAATTTACTTACGGTAATCAATCTAGTGGTGAGATGATACCTCCAATTCGAAAACGATCTTTTGAAATTGTAACAAGTGGGGAGTATACTTATGAAGTACATGTATGCCTTCAGTTACTATCGGGTAAACATTTTTTATGTATTCTGGAAAATACTACGATATCTGTTCCTTTGGAGACTTTAATTATTTTTATTTTCAGCTAATAAAGACATCCAGAAGCTCATGGACGAAAATGCCAAGTTGAAAAACGTAAGTATTGTATGTCATAAGTTTTATTTTTTTATCATGACAATAGAAATAAACTCCCATAAAAAAATTTTTGTTTCCAGAGTAATAAAATTTACAACTCCATCAACACATGTTTCAAAGTTGAATGAGCTGAAAAAATGACGAAATTTGTCGTCTGTTGAAACAATAGTTTCAATTTATTGGGACGGGTAAGCATTTATTTAAGATTCTTCTGAATTCTTAATAAATAGGCTGGTTTTTATTTTTAAATTCTTTATAAGGAAGGTCCAAGGCGGACAAACCCTCCTATTCCCGTTCATCCGAGCGTTCATCATCACCATGATCTAACTACCGCAAGAATGGTCGTGGGCATACTAATAAAAAGTACTTTTATCAATCGTTTGCAATGTTTTTTCTTGAGAGAAGTAATGAAAATAGTATTTGAAGTATCTTCACTTATTTTAAATAGAATAATTGCAATTTTACAAAATTTTTAGCTCCATTTGACAAAACAAAAAAAAACACTTTAATTATTCGAACTTTTTTAATAAATTGTACTTTATTCGTACATTTCCAATGTACTCTAAAGCACTTCGAAGTCAACAATCAATGACTCAGTCTGAATTAAATGGCGACTGCCAAAATAAATACAAGTATTCCACAAGTACTTCCTTATATGCTGAAGCTGCTCAAATGTATAAAATAGGAGTTCTTAAAATTCGTCGTGACGAACTGATGGAGTCTGAGATACAACTCTCGAACTATACATATTTATGGCATTTTGTCAGTGAAGTTTTTTATTTTAGTGTACTATTTATTGGATTAATCTAAGTTTAGTCTTACATACTTACTAAAAATTACTTATTTTCAAAGGTTGTATGTACTTTATACCAAAGTTTTTAAACAAATTTTCATTTTTAAAATACTCAAATTCTCATGCATCAAATATTCTATATAATATTTGATTCAGAAGACGATCCCTGTACAGTTGGAATGCGATCTTGCATAACTCGTTTTATTCGCGTGCTTTTTTTGGTCATAAAACATACCATGCAGCATCAGAAGCACGTGATCGAGTACTTTTTCTTCTTGCACAAATTTGGTAAAATGGAAAACAAGGAGAAAACGTTTGTCATTAAAGCCAATGCAATCTCAAACATGGTGAACTTTTATTTAGATTACGTAAATAAAATTACATGTAACTGTAGCTAAATTTAACATTGTTGACTAAGCCAGAACGTTAATTGACTGTATATTATAGCAATATAGAATAATTTCTAAACTAATACTGTAACATAAGCAGAAAATGAGCTGCAGGACGCTGCCTAGTTGCATAAAATAATAATAAAATTTGATAAAAATTAGGGATATAAAAGTTTGACTGTCCTAAATCCCCACTAATTTTTTCAATGCTTGTTATAATACTAAATACGGAGATATATCATGATAAAAAGAGCGTAGTTAACACGTGTAGTATCTGCGAAGTTAGCAATGAATACCCATAAGAAATAGCACTTATCAACTAAATTATTTAAATAATTAAAACCATTTTTAAAAAATAACCGTGTAAAGTTTTAATCCTTTTTGTATGATTATTGTAAAGCTATTAATTAAAAACCACTAAAATTAGTCCTAATGCAAATAACTTGGCATCATCGAGCTATACAAAGATGTATAAGTAGTCGGCGCGATTAGTAATTGTTTACATTTTGCATTAAGGATGTGATGTTTCCAACTTTTAACTTTTCATCGGTAATGTAGTTTGCTACTTAAAAAAACCTTAGCTCAGCAACATCCTTAAATTAAAAGAGTGCAATGATTCAATTTATGCGCCGCTGCGTTCGTATTGCTGTACTTCTTGCAAAAGAGATAATAATAGGTTTTCTCTTGAATCATTTCGGGAGTACTTCGTTAAGAGGAAACGGATAAGTCTTGTTGGAATACATTCTCTGGCTCCATATGTGATCCATCAAATCATCTTTATACATTTGTGTACCCCAAAAGTGGTTTTTTTGTGGATTTGTACACATATTTTTGTTTTTTGTCTTACGAATACAAGTATATACAAAAAAAATCTATTATTCAAAAGTAGTAAAATCATTCTAGATACATTGCAAGATATTCTAAATGTACTTTTCGTATTTTTTTTATTTACACTGTTTTGTAGTAAGTATAGTTTTGCTATCATGTTGGCTGCTTCACCACGATGCTGCGTATCTTGACGCGGCCATCTGATTTGTTAATGATATGATACCGAGAAACCGTGATGAAACTAAAGAAAATATTCAACATTTTTTCACAAAAACTAGATAGAACAAATATTTAACCAACAAAAATTTCACTTAACGAACAAATTACTTTATACAGTAACCTAATTAATATTACTTGACCGAAAAATAGATAGAATGAGAAAAAAAATCCCTGCATTTATGAGCTATGAACAAAGATATAATATGTGTCTTAAGGGAAATACACTGAAGAAAAAAACCCAAATGAAAAACAGCAATCCATACGAATGTATAAGTACATATCGAGGTGTAATACAAAACTTACTGAACGTGTACGTGTGCGTATGTGTGTGTGTGTACGTACTCCTCTGAACTCCTCTCAATCACCTCGTCGATCACGTTAGTCATTACACGGTTCCTCGGAAGTAGATTTTTATCGTGCTTTGTTCACAGCACGCCGAGCTTTGCCTCGAGAATGGCCACAGAAGTGCTAAAACTATTCAATTTTTTATTGATTCAGATTTTAAAATATTATTCCATTAAAAGTTTTATCAAAAATGCAGAGCTTTATTAAAAGTTGTTATTGAGGCGTGGGGGGTTTACGCGCGGAGCGCGCAGAGGAGCAAAGCCCCACTAGTTTATATATTAATATTATTTTGTGATTTTTTTGGAGCTATCTCGCATTTGCACTCGATGACCCCTCTATGACCCCGCCAAAATTTGTTATTTCAACTTAACTCATTTCAAAGTTATTTCTTTTGACATCTCCTATACATTCAGCCTACGTCTACCAACAAAAATTAATGGAATTCCCTGACGATCTTTCCACACCTCCCTTCCCCCTCTCAAGACCCATTGACAAAAAAAAAAAATCCTCCTGTTTTTCCGTGATTTTTTTGAGAATGTAATTCTTACCCCAACACTGCCTCCAAAATTGTTTAAGGAATTTCTTTAAAAGTTACCTCAAGGTAGCGTTCACTAATTTGTCCCTTCTGACTACCTATACGCTACTTTACAACCCAAATTTACAATTTTAGGATGAATTAATTATTGAATCCTCTTTCCTTTGTACACCCTGCAAAGCTTCCGACATATCCGAATCTTGCCGAAAATAGTCCCCTTCTTCTAAAGGCAGGCTATAAAGGAAATTTTTTAAATATTGTTTCATTGAATTTATAAAAAAAAAAAATAATTATGATTATAAATTAAGAAATAAAACTGTGAGTCGGTTCTGAAATTAATGATAAATGAAAAACTATACTCGAGTACAATATGGAGGCATTACTAACAACAATAAGGCTTTTAAAATATTAAAGTTATAACATATGATGTGTATGAATTACATAATCAATTACTGTAATAAACAACCTATTAAATGTTTTGTGAGTCTACAAAGTTTATTTAGTTTTTATATGGAGTTATTCATTTAAATTATGTAGAGCAATTTAGAGTAAATAATTTTTTAAATTTTAAGTAATTTAAGAAGTAATATTGTGCAAATCATGAAAAAAAAACATGTCAGACTTAAATATTTTATTTAAAATTTTGTATCTTGAATTTTGCTTAAAAAAAAAAATGCAATGTATAATTGCAATGAAATAATTACACGATAGAGATAGTTCGATCGAAAAAACATATTTAAAATAATTGTTTGAGTGAGCATGTAATAATTTCCATAAACTTTGAAGTTTAGTATTTCAATCATTAATCTTTTTTTACAAAATTATTGTGTTGAATTATGTATTTAAGTATGTACACAAAACTATCATTGTTTGCCAAACAGCAGAATGTGATGGATCTATTGCAATATACATTAAATATATTTTTCTGATTCGTCTAATTTGCTGTGTTTGAATTTATTGGAATAAATTCGTGATTTTATGCCGTAAAAGAAGTTATTCTCTAATGTTTACTTGTAAATTCAGTTTCGCTCTAAAGATTCCACCTCACTCATCACTTGTCAAATATTTTTAAAAACTTTTGTGCGTGATTCTATCTGGAATCATTCATGGAGTAAAATTTGCTTCGAAAAATCAAAATCGAACAATATGCCACGAAGATACCCATTATTTGAAATTTTTTTTCTTAACAAGTATATGCACTCATGCAATATTGAAAAATTCTATGAAATAATTTGCTTCTAACTTAAAATAATACCTTCATTTTATACTTTAATATCTTATTTTTGTAGAAATTCAAAGGTGGGCTATACAAATAGTACGAATTTAGTACAATGGGAATGAGCTCTTTCAAGTATCGTTTTTCAACAAACTCAGCGATTGCAGTGTCTCTTAACTTAACAGTGTGCTTAGTAAAGAAAAAAAATATTATCGAATCGATTTTTATATGTATAAATAGATGTTGCACGCAAGAAATATTTTGAGTAAGATACACATTTGTTTTATATGCACGTAGCCCCCCTTCATAAAAGCTTCAAGTCCCTGCCATCAAGATTTTCCCATTTGTAGTATTGGTTGTGTACATCCCGTTTCAAAGGTTGTATACATAATATTATGAATGAAAAAACAGAGTAATGGTTGAATAATCTACAATACAGGATTAAAAGTTGAATAATTATTGTGTCATAGAAGATTCGCAGACTGAATTGCATGGATATAGCCAATGAATCAAAGAAAAATTATAGCCTAAAAATTCTAACCACAGTCATAACAATAGTCCGATCGATTAATGAATCAAAGCGGAGAATACAAATAGTATATACAAATATAATTTATGATAGTGGGTTACGTACAAATATAATAAATGTAGTTGAGAATAAAAATAAATAGTGATTGCAAAGGCAAAAAGATATGGAATATACATTGTCACGTGTACATAACAACGAGCAGAGTAAATGTGAAACAAAAGGGTGACAATTTAATTTTTCATACAAAAACTGAAACATTAACACGATCAGATTATATATATAATTTAAAGGACTCGCAATATTAATGACAACGAACTTAAGATACGAAGGCAATACGAGAAACACTAAACCACTATTCCTCTAGAGCCCTTTACCCACCCCCCTAAATCAGTGAAAAATTTCTTGTTTTCTTTGTTATTCTGACCCATACGAAATTTCGGTTAAACCTCCCCACAACCCTCTCCACCAACTTCAAGATGCCCTCCCCCCCTTTCCTCCCACAAAATAAGTTGAAATACGTTCAATTTCTCAGTTATTTTAAGATGATTAAATTTTCTAAACTTCCTTCTACAGCTCTTTATACCTCTTACATATCCAAACCTCCCCGAAAACAGCCAAAGTCTTGCACGAAGAGAACTTTCCATAGTTTTCGGCAGGACCATTAAACCTTTTTGTTTACTTTCAACACTACTAAAATTTCCAGTACCTAGAACGGATTTTTTCAAGGTCCGGCATTAATAAAAAACGCAAAAGTACTACAGGCTAAACCTTCCACATTGTCTTTTCCACTACAGCCCTCCGCATATTGGAATCTGTCCGAGAACGGACGAAAGCCTCCGAAATCAGGCTTAAGCCCCCCTACAGCTTCTAAATATATGCAAATCTGTCCACATACGTCCGAATTTTTCCAAAAGCAGGCTAAGCCCATCCTCGCTCTCGATATTTAAATCATTTCGAAAACGACGGGAGTCTTTCGAAAATAGGCTTGATTTTGGTATATATCTCGATATATATAAAACACTACTTATTTATTAAAGAAATACAATTTTTCCATACATCAATGCCAAAAATTATGATTCTTTTCTTAAGTTATAGCTACATCAGATAGTAAGTTGGAATAATTCTTTGGTCAACGAAAGATTAAAAGTCAAATTCGAAAGCTTATTCACAACTTATACAGAATGTAGAAAGATAATCATTCAGTTATTTTGTTCTGACATTCTTATGCTTTAATCTGCATTTACAGTGCCGAGAAAATTTCTGCAGTACTCTTAAGATATTGCTACGGTAAGGCGTGCTAAATAAGTATCTTTGAATCATACGTATGTTCATCAAAAACATGATTAAAAGGCGTAATTTAGTGATAAAATAAGATTATTCCACAAGATAAAAAGTTTATTAGTTGAAGTATAGAATATTTCAACTGTCGTCCTCGCTGAATTTTCTACATACTACGTGAAGACAGAAATCTCTATCTACGAGTATGTGTGTGCAATAAAAAATGTTTTCGTCTTTAAATTTACGGGATAATAATTGTACGAATCGAAAAAAAATGTAAAAAATTGTTTTGTTATGAATTGAAAAACAATTTTTTTCTGTATAATTTCTAGATCAATTTTTTTTATGACAAAGGCAACATGATTATTTCAATTGAAAAAACTTGTACGTAGTAAAATACTTTTTTTTCTGTCAGATATAATTAAGTATTTCTTACCGAACTATATATTCTACTTTATCATCATCACTTCGATTAATTTGTAGAGAAATTACATCTTCAAGCTCTCATGTTGGTAAGAAAATTCATGGTTCGTCATAAGAGAAAAAAGATTTATTATTTATAAAATATTTCTAACAATACTTCGACGTTGTGTTCCTTACCGGTAACACAAATGAGACTGTGAGTAAGATGTAAAATTAATGAGAGACGTAAAACCATATTCTTAGGTAGAATATAAAGGCACTTGTTAGCTTGATAGCTACAATCGTTTGCATCCTGTTGGCCGTAATAAGGGTTAATAAAGTTTCAAGTGTCAGAGGAAGTTTTTCCATGCCGGTCATATTTTTGCTTTGGTGCGAAATCTATTGTCAAAAACTCTGTAAGTCTTGGAATATGACGGATGAACACACCAGCATCCATTTTGTGACATAATACCTATCATTTTTTAGAGGGAAATCGTACTAACGCAGTGTTCAATCTTGTAATCGGCACATTGCTAGGCGAGCTGCTTTCTTCGATATTCCCGTCCTTCTAAAGGCTTGCCCGATGACTGCCCGGCCACCAGGTAAGTCTCCAGTATATGTACTTTCATGTTTTAAAAAAGCAAAAGTTGAGCGTCTGGTTTGAAAATCAAAGGCTTTGTTATGAGCATTTCTATGAAGAGTTGGTACCAGGATTGAGATGGCAAATGCCGTATAATAATAAACCTCTTGGTCTTTTTTAACTTTTCTTAAGACCTGAAGAATAAGGTCAAATGACGGAAATGTGTAGAGGTAATGCTCTTTCCAATTAACTGTAAATGCATCTACTGTAAAAGATCCCGGGTCTCTTTTCTATAATATGTATTTCGAGCATCTAGCGTTATTTCCGCTGGCAAAAAGATTAGGCTCCTGAGTCTTCCAGTATATAAAAATTTTATTGAATGCTACTTAGGGGAGTTTGGATTCAGTTTTCAGTTCCAAGAGCCTGGATTCTGCGTTGGCTATATTGTTATCATTAGAGCTAATATAAGAAGCAACAATCCAATGCTACGTCTTTTGCACGGCTGCCAAAATTTGTCTTGTCATGCTATTAAATTTCTGCCTCATGTTCCGCCCACATGGTTTCCATAGCTTACTGCCATTGTGTTATTTATTCGCAGCAATACCTGGCAGTCCTCGTACTTATTTGCGAAGCACTGTATGCTCAAAAAAGTTGCCAGAAATTCCAAATAGTTCATATGGTGTCTACGTTCGTCTTTAGACCAGAAACCGTGAGCTCTCTCTTCGTCACAGAGAGCTCTCCAGCCTAAACTTGAAGATTCAGAAAAAATTTACAAAACCAAGGTTGGAACCCTTGGGGACAGAAGTTCTTTAAAATATTTTTTTTTCGCTTATACAAACATTCATATAATTTTGTGCTTAGTTTCATCTCAGTGTTATAATTTTTATTGTTTTGGTTTATAGCTTTCATTTTTTCTAACTCGAGATTTTTTATGTACAGCAAACCATAGCGTGCTGCTGGGCAGCAGAAAACTGGAGTGTCAACGAACAAAGAAAATTCTCGTATTATACAACGTTCACTGTTCCAGTAATCTTATGAACCATTTGTCCCCGTTTTTCTTTCAGTAGTCGCACTCTCATAATTTGTGGATTCAGTACTAAACCAGAAAAATACTCAACAGGGAAGATATGTGCATGCTTTTCTTTTGATCTATAGCAAACCCCAATTATTCCAAGGATAAATTTGTTCCTTTCAAGTTTTTAATTCACTTTTCTTTGTTTTTATGAATTAATAGTGTATCATTCATAAAAATGACTAAGAAATAACCTTGTTTTCTCAAGTTTGACATTATGGCTTTCATGATTACGGTAAAAATAGATCTAGCGCAGCTCCAACCAAGTGAGAGGAGTTTTTTCCATTGCAATCTTATGTTTCTGGTTTCTTCTGATGACTAAGATACCTCCCAAGGAGCGTAAAACTAAATTGCAGGTGCAATCAAAGGTATCTCAATGCCCCTAACCCAACTCAGCACCGCCTTATCAGATGATATTTTTCTTCATTTATCTAGAAAATTTATCCACCTGCCTGCAGGATTACTTTCAGTTATCACTAATATCTCCTCCGATATCCATCCTTGTTTGATATCTTGCGTTGGTTGCTGAATACTCCAGTATCTGTTCTCTTTCGTTCCCAGCTCTGCCACTCATTTTGATGGTACTCCGATGATCGGTTCCAAGGCCGAAGTGGACCCTTCGCGTTTTTTCACTGAGGTCTGTTGCCTGTCTGAGATGTTTAGATCCTTATAGATTTCTCTAACAACTATGCAGCTTTTACCTTTTGTTTACTTGGTCGCCATGTGTTACTTTTTCGTCGCTTTGAGCGTCCCGTTTATAGAAACATTGCTTATTTTTTTTATAAGATCCACATCCTCAAGCTAGATGGCCTTCAGGAGCTTCGATAGAACTAGTTCACTTAAATAATGAAAGAACTCTTCTTGTTTAGCCACCCAGCAAAGATCTCTCGCTACCACAAGTTCGTTCATCGACGCTTTCACTTCTGGTTTTAAGCGAGAAGCTTCCAAGAACAAGCAGTTCTCTGGCTGTGCATATTTTGTGAACAGCGTCTTCCTCTTCTTTTTTAGAAGCTCATCTTTAAGGATCTCTTTCCAACACAATTGTAAGACATTGTGTACAGGTGAAGAGTAAACTCTTTCTTTCGCTAGCCGCTTTCTAATTGCCAGAAACATTTAAGCCTCAAGTTGCTCACCCTACTGATCTTTGGGAGCATCCGTTCCCTTTAATAAAGTTTTCTTCTCTTTTTCTTTCTTCTGTGATGTGTTTGAAGATACGAAGCTGCTCCGAAACCAACCTGGAAATTGAAATTTTTTTCTTGTCAGTCCTTGATTGATAAACATGAACCTCATTCGCATACGTGAGCACGTGATGTATATATTTTACAGGCCTGGCCTAGACACGTATCTTTGCGGTATCCAGGCAGCCCAGTACTAGATATCCTTTCTTAAGGAGGTTTAATAGTCAGAAAAGGCTATATTCTAGAATTATTTATAATGTAAATTGTGCAAATCTCATAACATATAGCTCATTTCCATATTATACAAGGTCGATCATTGTGTTAAAGAAAAAATTTTTTTCTTAATTTTTTATTTTGCATGCCAAGATATTATCACTTACTATAGCACCTTAATTAATCTCATGAGAAATTTTTAATTTTAATTTGATTTCAATGTATCAAGGCTTGTTTTATTCTCTAAATGATCTAAGATAGGGTTAACGTTACAAATTTTTTAAATAATTAACGTATTCAAAGTCGCGTCAATTGCTTTTACGGAAACTGGTAGAAACTTACATTTTCGTATAAAAAATTGCTTGTTACTTCAGACATAGTAATTATTTTAAAAAATTTGTCACGTCAACCCTATATCAAATCATTTAGAGAATAAAACAAGCCCTTGTAAATTAAAATCAAATTAAAATTCAAAATTTCCCATGAGATTAATTAAGGTGCTATTAAGTGATAATATCTTGGTATGCAAAAAAAAATTAAGAAAAAATATTTTTTTTAACGTAATGATCACCCTCGTATAATATGAAAATGAGCTCTATGTTATGAGATTTGCACAATTTACTTTGTAAATAATTCTAGAATACAACATCTTCTGACTATGGAACCTCCTTAAGAATAGAGCTTTCTGGTGAACACTAGATCTCTGAACTTCTTCTACTAAAAACAAAAAAAGTAATCATTTTTAGGCTTTGATTACACTGACGTTTTCTTGAGCGATTTCTATGTGGTTTTTTCTTGAGTTTTTTCGACAAAAGACGCAAGCCCTCGGCGATCTGGTTTGAAAAAGAATATGTCGAAGAGATAGACGGAGAAGAAGACGAAGAGTGTTGTTTTTTTTCTTTTAATTGTTGCCTTGTCTCGTAAAGTGTGCTTACACCGGCATACAATACAAGAATGAAAAGTGCAGTGCAATCGCAGAAAGGTAGTGTGCACGCGTAGAGTTTATTCCTTAAGCTAAAAATAGTCTGGCAGCAATAGCATGGAATGCGGAAAACTGCCCACAGTACGCAAGGAAGAGGCTCGAAATACAATTGCATAAAAGGAGTAACAAACTATAGAATATTTTGTAAATTAATTGGTGTTTTTTTTGTACCGATTTACTTCTTTTAATCATGTAAAGCATTGTTAAATTATTAATTTAAAATGATTACTGAAGATTTTTAAAGTAATATTATGATTATCAAGAGAAAAAGGATGTGAGACTTCCATTATCCGATAAAAAATTCCACATTACAAATTTAGCTAGATAAAAAATGATGCAATCAATAATAATTATTCCTAGATTACATAAAAATACTAAATCATTCAAAAATAGGCATGTCAAATAATTGTTTTAGTTGGCATGTAATAATTTTAGTGAAATTAATGGTTTAGCATTCTTGTCCTTAATATATTAATATATCACGTTTTTAGTGCTGTACATATATGAGAAATTACAAAAAAAACTTTTTGTTTGCAAGACCTAAAAACGCATTGGATCGATATACTTTCATTGAATTATTCTGATTCATTTAATCCAATATCATTATAATTGAATATATACAATTTGTAATTCCATGCCCTAAAAATTCCATTGAATGCAAATGCAATCTCACGTTAAATATTTTGACAAATTTTCTTCTGTGACTTAATTTTTATCAATTTAAAAAGTACAACACGCTCTGAAAAATTAATATCAAACGAAAAGTTGAGAATACACTCATTTTTTGAATGTTTTTTTCCATTAAGAATATTTACTTATGCAATGTTGACAAAATTTTATGGAAGAATTTTTTTCTAGCTCAAAAAAGTTATCTTATTTTGAACGTAAATAGATTATATTACTGTAGCATATTGAAAGAGTTCTCTAATTCGTCAGCAAATTTAGTACATAGGCTAGACCCCCCTTAAGAATTGTGTTTAATTAAGCTCAGAAATTGCAGTGTCTCTTAACGTTGAATATTTTATTGGCTTATCCTTCGTGACTTTTTAACTACAGTGGTCTATTAACTCAATCTTTTATGGATCAAGAGTAAAATCTAGACTATTATTATAAAACTTTTTTCACATGTTAAGTGCTTTCCTGCAAGTCTTTGTCACGGTGTGAGTGGTATGTTTACGGAGCGTGCAGGGAGACAAAGCACCACTAATATACACACATTCATACTCGCCAGCCCCCATATTTGTTTAATTTTATTTTCAAGTCTAAGTATCTTATATAAGAATTTATTCTTCAAAACATACATGCGTACACACATTGACATTAAAAATAAATACACAAAAATTCGCTATGAAATAAAAAACAAATTGTCGATGTCTGATATCTAGAATAAAATTAATTTATAAGTCTACCTACCCCTGGTAAAGTTCTCTTTGATTGTATCGAGTTTATTTTCTTCGATTGCACTTTTCATAAGTTTTATCGTTTTCCTATCCTCTATTTCTTTTATCCTAGTTTAACTTCTCTGCTCCGTTCTGTCGGATTTTATTTTATTTTGTCCTTCAATTATTCCATTAAGCATATGTAAGGTCACTTGCTCCTGTCCATTATTAAAATGGCCAAAAAGTAGTTTTCTGCCTTTTTCCATGCATCTTTTTTTCTGCCAAGCCTTTCAGCCCCGATTTTACATAATATCCTGGTGTCTTTTTATTGAAACCCGACATTAGTTTTGTAAATCTGCTATCAATTTATTCTACTTTTTTTTCATCCCCAAATTTTTGCACCGTATAAGCAACCTTTTTTGATCATTTAATCCATTGGAAATAATCTTCAATTCAAACTATTTACTTGAGCTCTTTTGCTTAAGCAATAAACTGCGTTGAGTGCCCTTTTCATCCTACCTACTGTTTTTTTTCCTGCTAGGATAAGCTTTTTTTTGTTAAGAACCACACTACTAGGTATTTATACTTGCTTACAACTTCCAATACCTCCTCTTAAAATTTAAACCCATTTTTTTGTAGCCCTTCTTCATGTCTAAAAATTAAAATTTTGGTTTTTTTATGTTTACTTCCATCCTATTTTTTGCACCCCATTTATCTAAGTCTTTAAGCATTTGTTTTGTATTGTACTGTAACACCTCCAGTATGGTTCTAAATCCACGTATTGTCTATATCCTCTATAAATAGACTAAAGTGTACCGGGTTTCATAGGTAACCATGCCCTATCACTTTTAATGTTTTGAAAAAAATGTTTAGCCCCTGACCTGTAAAAACTTGTTTTTATCATTAATAAATTATTTTCAACATTTTTAACATTCCTATACTAAGCCCTATTCTCTCTAATTTCACCTAGAAATTTTATCTACCGATCGTATCAAATGCTGTTTTAAACACTACAAACACATCATATAATTGACCTATCACGCTGGCTAGCCATACATGCGTATCTCTGGTTAGAAAGGAGATAGCTTAACGAGAATTGCGCCATAATTTGTCACTGATTTCTTTATAGTCTGTTGATGAAAATTTTAAATGGCGTATACAAAATGACGGCCAAAAACAAAAAGTTTTCCATTATTTTGCTTTTTTCCATATTAATTGATACACACGCGAATATTTTTTATAAATTTGTCTCTTGTATTTTAAAGTTCACAATTGCGGATACAAAATAATGGCCAAAAACCAAAAATTTTGCTTTATTATGCTTTTTTCGATATAAGTTGATACACATGCGGATTTTTTTTTTATCTCTGATTACGAGTCCGTCTCTTTTATTTTAAAATTTAAAATGACAGATACAACAAGGTAGCCAGAAACAAAAAATTTGGTTTTATTTTTGTTTATCCAACATACATTGATACACATGCGTATTTTGTTTATCTCTGATGACTAATTTATATCTTATATTTTACAATTCAAAATGGCAAATACAAAATGGCGGCTAAAATCTGTTTTTTTTTTCCCTGAATTATTATACTAAAAGTTTTATTTTGGAGTTTTTTAATAAAAAATTTTTTTTTTCTTACTAAAAATTAGAAATGTCAGGTACAAAATGGCAGCCAGGATAAAAATACTTTAAATTATTTATCATAAAACTCAGAATATCTAGAAATTTTTCATATCTAATTATGGATGTAATGTTTGGTCTATAAAATAAAACGTGGTAAGAAAAAGATAAAAATAAAACGATGTTTGATTATTTTCTTTACAAGACTATGTTTTTGTAGTCACTGATAACGAATCCTGAAATGAAATATTTTTTTATTTGAAACATTTTTTTTGCTCTCCACATACTACATTAACTTAATAGATTGTTTTGATCTTCTGGGGCTCGAGAAAATAAATCGTATATGGCCTTGTGTTAAAGTAAAAAGTATACAATAATTATTTTCTATGTACGATTTATTTTCACGTGCCCCAGAAGATCGAACAAATCTATTAAGTTAGTACTAAAATAAAATAGTCTTACTATTGACTTGCTGATTTTTATTTTTAAAAATTTATCTTTAATACAAATCATGTTAATAATTATGTAAAGAAATGAAATAGTAATTTTCGTTACAAATGTGCATCTCTCCAGGGCGGTCCTTGTGTCCGAGGGCGTTTGCGAAGAAATGCCCGAGTGATCGTTATGACCCCGCTGCACGGAGAGACAAATCATGGAACTATCGCATAGCGGCGATGGAAATGCCCCCCTCTCGTAACCTTATGCTTTTGACTCATGACGTCGATGTTTTGATCACCAATACGTCGATGCTGTAAAAGCCAGCCTCTAGCCATGGAGCAATCATTGATATAACTTCTTAATATTATTTTCTGATGACAACTTTTCTAGCTTTAGGAGAAATGTCTTTAGGATGCACATTTTTTCATCTAAAAAAGACTCCATTACAAAGAATAATGCTTTATCCTGTTGTATAATGAAAAATATTTTTTAAAAGTATTTTAAGTTCGAAAAAAAACATTCATAAACATGTCATACTTTATTTGATTCCTGTCATCATCCTACGTACCATAGTATCTGAGTGGCAGGGCCAGGGAGAAGGACATAAGGTTAAATAAAAAGCCCATGTGCTGATTTATTAAAGCTCTCTCTATATTGTAGCGTTGGCAAAGCCTATAACCCGATGCATACAAAACAGACTAAAATATTTCTCTAAAAAATAATAGAAGTTCCTCTTTAATTTTCGAAAAGACAGAAAATGACTTTTTTTCTAAAATTCCTTAATCAGCAGCATAATTTTCAAGTATTTATTGTGACTGTTGGAAATTAGCAAAATGTGATTCGAGCTCTTAAACTTTGGAAATTAAATATTCCTGATATAAACAACTGATATAAGCAGTTATAAATGGAACAATTTTGAGCGTATTTCCATTGACTTAGAATATCCCATGGGTACAAAAGATAATTGGTTTTTCTTCTCTACATAATAATCATGTCAACCATATCATAATGCAGTTGATATTATTTATGCGTTTTTTTATAAAAAACCACTCTGTTTTTAATAAGCTTATAAAATTCGAGAGCATAATGTATTATTTTGTTATAAAATATGTTAGTCCTTATTTTTTTAGGTGTCATAGACATTTTATTTTAAACACTCTTAGCATGAAACAGTTTTGTTTATTACTGCCATTTTTCCTAAAAAAACAATATTATAATATCAATACGCGTGTGTATCAATTTATGTGAAAAAAAAAACAAAATAAATCAACACTTTTTGTTTTAGGCCGCCATTTTGTATTCGTAATCTTGAATTTTTAAATACAAGAGAATAATGTATATTCAGAGATAAGAAAATTTAACGTGTGTATCAATTAATATGGATGGAAGCAAAATAATGCGAAGTCTTATTATTTTTAACCACCATTTTGTACATGTCATTTTAAATTTTCATTGACAGACTATAAAGCCATGATCAGAGACCTGATAAATCCCTTAATACCTTTTTTTGTTAAAAAAAATTTTTTAGAACTTTTTTTGCTTTATTTATCAATTTTTTTAGGGAATAGTATTGATTTTTAAGGAATAGTAGTAGTGAAACGCCAAAGTGTGTTATCTTAGAAGTGTATACAAAAAATGGCAGCGATAAGTCAAAATATGTGTTGCAGGCAGATTTTTGAACAAAAAAGGCTTTTTTTTCACTGGCGGCTGTAAGAAAAATTCAAGTTTCATACCTTTGTAAGGTTTTTATAACGATTTTTCATATCCAAAAAGCCGTTTGATGCTATTAATAGAGAAAAAAATTGTAATTTTATTTCCCTAATAGCTGAATCTCGTAGACCATTCAAATAGCTATATTTTTCATTAAAAACTTTTTTTTACGGTATGTCGTTTTTTTACCAAAGAAAATCCACATCATATTTCAGAAACCCTCCCATTAATTTCGATAATCTAGGGCTCAAAATGTTTCTTTTTACATCCTCGTATATACATAAAGTTTACAAAAAGATTTAACGTTCCATACCTTACCAAGGTTGTTATAACGAAATTTGATGCCAAAATAACCATTGTTACTGTTTTCGGAGTGAAAACATTTTAATTTTAATTCGTAAAACGTTATGTTATACGTATAAATAATTAAAAAGCTTTTCATAATTCGATAATGTTTCAGCCACAAGAGTTATATTTAAAAAAATTAACGATATTTTTTTTACCAATTGGATAACAATTATCATCTTATGTTCAAAATAATTCTAGATTCTAATAAATGAAAATGGATTGTCTTAACATTTTAAATATTTTTGATATATCTTATTACTTTTTTTCTTAGTTAAAAAATTGCAGATGAATGTAGATAAGGAAGCCTTGTGCTAATTTATTCACAGCGGTTTTTTTTATCACCTTAGTCATTGTAGTCGTATAGCTCTGTATAGTCGTGTAGCTCTTTCTAACCGGAGATACATACACCTTGAGATTTATTTACAGTTATTACAATTGCTAATACTATTGGAAATTAATTTCTGCATAAATCGAAATTAAAAGAAGTATTGGTTCCAGAACATAATGTTATTCTAGGTGAAACAACTTTATTTCTAATTTTTTCACCTGTAATGATTTCAACGTCAATGTTAAACTTGAATAAATTGGTTATTTTTGATCGCATGCCATTACAAACTGCATCATTAATATTTAAATTTCTTATTAACATAACAAATGCTCCTATTTTTAAATTCAGTTCATGCGGGGGAAGATCTTCTTGAATTTTATTCAACACTTCTGTGGGAAAATAAATATGAATATCATCATCAGATTTATTAACTCTTTTGTATGCTGCTTTGTCAATACTATGATATGTTACTTCGTCTCTTTCTATATGATTTAAAATATTATTATT
>JAPYYV010000915.1:0-27343 GCA_030522625.1 Copidosoma aretas
GTATACGATTTTTCATCAATCCTGCGCCGGGAGGAGGAATTTTTTTCTCGCGAAGCGGGAGAAAAGTTCCTACTTCCGTCGCAGTATGGTGAAAAAATCTATTAAGCGACTAGATTGAGACATGTTGTACGGAAAACGAAAAAAAGGGTATAGGAATCATCAGCAAAGTCTGAAAGGATTTTGACAAGAATATGTAGATCATTGAAGTAAAGAAAGTCCTGTGGAAAATAAAAACAGAAAAGCCGCAAGAGACGACGGAATTGTGGAGGAATATTTTGTACAACTGCCCATGATTTGGATGATTGAATTACCAAATATACGTAATATGTAATGGACAGAAACACATATTATTGAAAAGTGGAAAATAGCAAGAATATTTATAAGTCACGAGGCAGGGAAGGAGTAGGAGGACGTTAAAACTACAGAGGGGTGGCGTTTTTAAATATAAGATACAGGATATTAGAAATTATAATCACTGAAAGAGTAAAAAATAGGTAATGTAGTGTACAATATAAAATGAGGGTCAGACTGGCTTCAGAGCAAAAAGAAGAACAAGGGACCATATTTTTTTACTAAATAGTTCAATTGAAAATAAACCAAGGGAAGGGTGCAATAAATTATATGCTGTGTTTATAGACTTCAAAACAGAATTTGATACAATCAATAGAAAAATTTTCTGGGTAAAATTAGAGAGGATAGAAATACGTATAAAAATGATAAAAATGTTAACAAGAATCTATCAATGAACCAAAAAACAGGTACTTACAGGCCAGGGCTTAACACATTTATTTAAAACAGTAAAAGGGGTAACGAAAGGGTAACCATGAAGTTTAAAGGGTACACTTAAGTTTACTTATAGAGGATGTGGATGATAAGTGGATTTAGAATAATACAGGAGGGGTTACAGTGGGAAAACTAAAAATTCACTGTCTTAAATTTGCTGATGACGTTGTCTTAGGCACGTAGTATTCTGAAAACGCAAAACAAATGCTGAAATACTTAGATAAATATGATACGAAAAATGGACTGTAAGTAAACATTAAAAAAAAACGAAAATTTTAATTTGTTGGAATGTAGAAGGGATATAAACAGATCTGTTTGAATTTAAAGGCAAGGTGTTGGAAGTTCTAAACAAGTATACAGATCTAGGAGCGTGGTTCTCAACAAAAAATAGCATTTTGTGGCAAGGAGAAAAAACGACAGGTAGGATGCAAAGGGCAGTCAACGCAGTTTGAGGCAAAAGCAAAAGAGCGAATGTAAAAAGTTTGAATCGAAGATTATTTCTTATGGATTCAATGATAATTTTAGGTTGCTGATACGGAGTGGAGACATGCGTAAAAGAAGAAAAAAAAAGAATAAGTAGAAAAAATAGAAGGCAGATTTACAAATATGATGTTGGGTTTAAATGTAAACACACTAAGATATGCATGGAAAGTTAAGGCACAAAAAGTTAACATGAAAATAGACATAGGAAAAAGGGAAAAAAATTACTTTTTGAAAATTTTAAAATGGACTAGAGCAGGTGGCCACACGTATGCTTGATGTAAGAATTAAGGAACATGATCAATAAAAATCTAACGAAATTTGGCAAAGAAGTTAAACTAGGATATGACAAAGTAGAGGATGCATAAATGATAGAACTTATAAAAAGAGCAACCGATGAAAATGAACTTGAGAAAATCAAAGAGAATTTTACAAAGTAAAGTAAGACTTTTATCAATTATAGAAAAGCTAAAACAACTCCAACATCTAAAAATATTATAAAACAATAAAAGAGAAAACGTAGAGAGAAAAACATTGCGAAAAGAAAAATTTAGCAGGGGATTTGAAAGAGCAACGGTGTAGGCTGACATATGAGAATGTAAAAAAGACGAAAGAAAAAGGGTTTTAACTAATAGACTGTAGGCTCTGTAATGAAAAAAAATTAAATCATAGAGCACATATTGCTATGTAAAGAGACAGAAAAAAAAAAGGAAATTGAATTATATTAGTCAGAAATATAGGATTAAAAGATAATGGAGAGAAATGCAGAATGGAGATGATTTATGTGAATATATAAGATAATTCGATAGGTAAAAAAGGGTCAGCAGAGCGAAGATTGAAAGTTGAACGATACGTTATGCGTTATCAATTTAAATATTATGTTAATGTAAAAAGAAATTCTTACATGTTCATATGTTAATATATAAATGTAAATGATAATAAACTATGTTGAATCAATAACGTATTATATTCAATTGTAAATAAAATTAGTATTAATTCAAAGGGAAATGAATTTTAAGTAGTTACGACACTAGAAAGGTGAACATAGAAGGATGTAAAAATCTGTGTAAGAAATAAAAAAATCAATATTTTTTCTTCGCTAATATTAAGAAAGAATGTTAAAATGTTAATGTCTTATTAACTCATAGTCACAATTAATTTTTAAATTTTCAAGATTGACCAAAAAAAGTGCTTAATTGTTTCTGTAATAATAATGACTTAGAGGGATGTATTATTTCGCGCAATCTCGTTTATTAATCTCGTTTGTTAATCTCTCTTGTCTCTTAGCTAGGACTTTTCTCTCCAGAAAATCTGAAGGAACATTTTTTCACGCATAATCGAAGCAACCATCATCTTATCGTCAATTTGCTTATGAATCCTTAAAGTGTCCACCCGCTCGCTGAATCCAAGTTAATAACCATGAACTTATTCACGAGTCAAATCAGGTAAAAGGATTGATCAGTCTATATTTAGGTGATGCTCGTATATACTGCAATCGATTCACGTAAGTAAAGAGTTGTATTGTACACATGGATTTTACATTCCCGTATAAATCCATGTGCTTCTTCAAAATCTATTCGAATTTAAAAGCATCAAAGACAAATTCAACTTATAGAAAAATAAAAAGTAACGTAAGTATAGTATTATGCTCCCCCTTTGAAACGAAACCGCAGAGACATCGACAAAAATGTCATTTATTCAATTGACACGTAACAGATCCGTGTAAAAGGCGGAACGGAACGAACGAATGAGCGAATGAAGGCGAGACGGTGAAGTTGCTAAAGACTCCGACTACTACTATCACCACCACCACTATAAAAGCAGCCAGCAAACAAGCAAGGGATGGAAGGCATGTCGGTACACTACAGCTGCACGGATATCTGCTCAGGGAAGCTGTAGCACTGGTGTGGAGACTTTAGGATTACACTGACTCTCTTTGTCCAACATAGTACGTACAGCTAGTGTAGCAGCCCCCTTCTCTTTTAACGGCCGGACAAGTTCGTCACAACTCGAAGGACTCGCTTTCTTCTTTTCTCTATCTTTTCCTGACACCAACGCTCCCCCAAGTAATTAAAGTCCAAGAGGTCCACTCCCACGCATCCCCATCACGCGCATATGCAAGTACAAGTGAAAGAGATAGAGAGAAAGAAACCTCGTGAAAGTATTTTCTATTAAAATTCCTGATAAACCCAGCTCTTGCACTTGCAAAATGATCGGCGCAATTGTCACACCCTTCCTCTTCTTCTTCTGCACAACGCAGCTTGGACTTGGCGCTTGGACGACGGTTGACGGTCTTCGATGTAAGAAGAGAGAACGCTGGAGCTTGAGCTCGGCAAATAAGGCTACTTTTGCCTGAAAATCAGATGATTAGCTTTTTGTGCTGTATGACTTATACAAACAGAGTACGGAATAGATATTATGTATTGCTTATGTGTTGGATTTTCACTGTCTTTAATTTTCTCATCCTTTTTAAGACTTAGACAATAAACATGGGCTTGCAAGTACAATGGTATTTGACTTTATACCGCGCTTGTGTCTTTATTATTTTTGCAACTTCATTTGTTGTCACGTCTATACAAATATGGCTAGTGGATAGTTTCTGGAATAATCATTAGCCAACATCTCTAGATCCCTAAGGGTGATAATCATATGCACTTAAAGCTTGTACATTTTTGTCTTTAGAAATTCATACAGACGGTTAACTTGGAATGGGAAGTGCAGCGTAAATACAAGGATCAACAAGTTGCAAGCTAATGTAGCGAAGCATTGCTCAAAACTTTGCCTACTTAAGAGGTGTACGAGTTTAGTGAGGTACACTTTAATCATGTTATCTCTGTGGATTTAACGTTTTCTGAGAGCGAAATTCTCTCAACATATTAAAAAAATTATTTCAGATTGTTGTGTAAAGAGTTCGAATAATGAGAGCTGAGGACCGTCTATTCTCACAGATTCAAAATAAATTATGAATGTTTAGTGATTCTTGTATAATGTATAACTAATATGTATTATACTCTCAGACACACTAAGTGTTCAGCACGTACACGTTCACGGATCTTTAAGGACTGCTTTGCATAATATAACATTACACAAAACCTATTCGCCTCAATAAGGATACAAATAGTGCACCTCCTGACCACTGCAGAAACTAACCTAATGTAGGTTAACGAATTACAAATGCGTGACAGGGATATGAGGAATCTTTGTATTCTTTTTTTTTACTAATATTCCGCTTTGCTCAGCTAGCTGCTTGAAATTACAAGATTAATGAGACCGAATTTTTCTTTTACGTGAAGTAAATTTTTTATCGTCGTCTTATGTGTGGTAGTTAGAGTAAAATTAATGCCGTGGTCCTCGGTCATGTGCATTTTAATGTATATTATTTTCGTATCTTATCAAAATATCTCGTGAATTTGAATTTTTAGCAAAATACACATTTGTAATCTTAGTTGTACACTTTTTAATCGAGCAACAATTCAAAAGAAGCATAATTTTGGCTTAAAAAGCTCAAAAGGCGTGCCATTTTTTTAATTGAACCGGACTCCACCATTATCTTAAGAACACAATGCAGCTAGCACAAGTTTCAGTAGACTATACGCACACACTTATTCATGTCGCATAGACTTGTATGGTCTGGCAGGGCGCTAATCAGCGAAATCAAAACTTTCATCCCGTACTATAATCTAAATCAGAGGCAAACACGTAAATAATTTGTAGTGATAAGCTGAAATATTGAACGCCAGCCACCGACTAGTCCAACTCCGACACCACAGCTAACTAATGAAAATTCTTTCGACTCACTGGGTTGAAAGAAGAGTGAATGAGAGCTTGATCTATTGTATATGTATATATATACACACACTAGTACTATCTGCACCAACGTACACTTTTTTTCTCGGTCGAAGATAGCACGCTATCCAAGCGTACTTAAAAACTTTGCACCCTCTTCTTTTATCTATCGTCTATGCTTCTCTCCACTGAAATGCTCATCGTCATACATGATCCGATACTTGTAGTTCCTCTTCTCGAATATATAAGTGTGACTTACCCTAGATATATATCATCTTATCAATGATTGGCACTCAAAAAATTTGTAATGTTGAATAAAGAAATAAACGAATAAAGACACTATTACGCGTTTTCTTAGTACATATGTGAGTAGAAAAACAGTGTTTTCAAAACACGCCTAAACACGTTACGGGAAGACAAAAAACAATAGCAGGAAAATTAATTAGTGTGTGCCATAAGAGGTAATTTTGATGTACATAATACTAACTACCGCACGATGTAATCTGTTCTCTACACGGCCTCTGAGGAAACATCACTCTTAGACTTACCTTGCGCCGTTTTATGACGCATAATAACATCAATCACAGTATTATAGGTACTAATTAATGTGTTAAAGATAAGGTATCTGCTAACAGTCTGTAAATAGTAGCAACCAAAAAAATCATTTCTTGTTTGCAAAAAGACTGCACAAACTGCAAAAAAAATTTTTCTTTTTTTTTTTCTTGACAATAATGTAATTAGATCCCTACTCTGCCCAGCTTGGATCAAATTATAATCGAATTCACAGGTGCCTATTGTATCAACAAGCACGTGACAACGCAACCTATTTTCGCAGTAATAAACGGAACAACAAAAGCACCCCGAAAGCTTTATAAACAAACATCAGAGACTCCAAAGAACCTTCAAACGTTGGCAGCAGTCATTACCAAAGGACATAAGAGAGCCTCGTGAGTGAAAAAAGTATGACAACGACGAGAAGCCGAGCTTGCGACTTGCGGGCCCGAGCGCGTGGCGCAAACTGACGGCTCGTTGAGAACAAACGAGCGACTTGCACCCTACACGGTCGGGCGTACGCGTGTGCGCTGTGTGTGCGCGCGCTGCTTCTACCTCTGGGCACTGGTTGGGAACGAGGGGAGAACCGCTACGAGACCACTGTAGTGCGTCTGCACGATGAACAGGCGTATCTATTCTGCACGATTTGCTTTTTTAGTTCTTCGTAACAACATGTGGCAGACAATTTTTTTGCATCAATTATTTGTTTTTCAACGTGATTCATTACAAGCTCTTTGCACTTCGTTCCATACGTTCGAACATTGTCAAATAATCCGACAAAGATTGATAAATAAGTTATCTGCAGAGCATAAATTCTACAGTAAAGTATTATGTGTACAATCTGAATACAATATACTGTTAAGTCAGAAGTAATAAGCAAAACGAAATAATGAAAACTTTTCGTATAATAGATTGGACTTACGAAATGATGATGTAGGCACGTCATATGTGATATAATAAAACCTAATAAATGTCCTTATGTATTTGTCTATTTACAACGAGTCTCTATCATGCACAAAAAATTGTTCTTTTTTGTAACGCAAATATTGTAAAGGGGTGATTCAGACGGATTCATGATTTTAACGGAAGCATGCATACTTTCTGAACATTAGGTGTCTTCATTTTTCGTCACATGCTGTCACTCCAAATACCCACTCAATTGTTTGATGTCCCGCTTTTTAAAATTCACGCGTCTCATTCTAAGGAATAGAAGAAACAAGGCGAACTCTGGTTGAGCTTGGAAAAAAAGGGTCAGCAAATTGTAAAGTTCGTCTTGCTCTTTACGCGCAACCGCTGCTCTACCCATGGATATGACTAACACATAAAAACTGAGAAAGAGAGGAATAATTTAATTCGCGCAGGCGTCCGTTTTGGGGAGAACCAAGTAGAGCAACTGTTGCATCCTCCTATCTCCATCGGTGCTGTAACTATGGGCTGGCAGGGTGAGGGAGGGAACGTTTTACGTCCAGTGCCACAGCATATATCCAGTGTCATCTTCTGACCCGAGGAAGTGGAGATTAGCGGTGATAGCGAGGAGAGGAGCAGACTCGACATAAAAAAGCGGGGATGAAGAAGCGCTGTGATGTATTCGTTGGGCAACAAGCTGGTTAATGCCCTTACCCCAAACTGATCATCGTGGTGTCGCGAATGAGTTGGATAAAGTGTTTATACACATATGTTTGCATAAGGGACTATTACAATGGAAAGTGTAACAAGTCGTTTGGATTTTGGAGTGTGAATCATATTGACTTAGAGGAAAAAACTAATAGTAGTTTGCATCACCCTGCTAATTTGTACAACTTTCATCTGCCTTTTTTAAAATTAAAGATGATCGCAAGAGAGGGTTGAGAATGTTATAAACCACTTTGTTATCACGGTAGGTATTATTTTTATTGAATCATGTTTTTTTTTGCCAATTAAACGATAAACTAATGTTTTTTTTAAATACTAGCATCGAGATACTCAATAAACACTTTGATAGCTTCGAAGGTTTCCAATCCTATGGGTACGATTTCACTTGGAGGAGGTGCGAAACCAAATGCAGCACTTGGCAGCTCGATGGTATAGGCCAGTTCGGCACCGCCCCGTGCCTGTGCCCAATCGTCGCTGCCACCAGCAGCTGCGTCTGTGTGTTTGAAAGTTGAGGGTTAATAAATTGATAGTATGCTCTCTGAATTTAAATTAGACAGGAGTCAGGAAGCACTAAATCTCAGACTTGGATGTCTACTGTTTTGGCAATGCAAGTTATGTGACTGACGAAACAATGAATTTCTACGTTGATGTTTACTTAAACAGTCATTATGAATTTGCCAAAAAAATTTTACGTACTTATTCGTGACTTCCAACTGTTAAACTATTTATCCCAAATACTAAGTATTATTTTTCGTAGTATCAAAACAAGAGTCATTTGTTAGAAAACAAAATTGATTCATTAGATGTTTTTAAAAATCGTCAATTACAGCCACATATTGCAGAAATAGAGAGTATGTTGCAAGAAGTTCACCTGGCTGTATTTGTCATGGAATACGTACATGAAATCAATGTAAGTATAGTATCAACAAACGATAAGACGAACGAAAATCCGATCAAGTATTTAATCACGATCGATCAGATAGTACTTCGGCATTGGAAATTGTTTATAATCACGAATTTAGAGATACAGTTGCAATGGTTCGATGTTTTATCTACCCTAGAGAGGAGTGTTTATCAAAACTTACACAAAACATTCGTGGAGCTGCCAATCACATATCGAGTCCCTCGAAGAGCAGCTAGAGCAGCTTCGGCTTTTTCAGCAACGTGTCTCTGTTCAAGAAAAATAGAGATAAAAAATTTTTCATCGAACAATAGAATGAATGACATTCTATTGATTAGATGTATTGAATATGAGACTCACGAGTGTTGGTTCATTAGAAGGAAGCGATGTCGTCCATCCCCAAGGGTGCAGTAGATACTGGCCTGATAGTGTTAACAAATTACAAAATCAGAAAAGGACAGAAATACTTTTTTATGGCTGTTGTACTTTTTTTGAAACTAATACGAACCATAAGAGTGGAAAGTGAGGTAAACTTTGATCTCTTTGTGGGCCAGGAAAAAGTCTCTTACAGCAGCAGTCTCGGGCTCGGAAAACGGCTCTGGACCGCCATAAGTGTCAGAGCAGGGATTATTCGAGGCTCCGATGGCTGTTTATTTTTTTGTTGAAGGCATTTATTAATATACATATTCACATATATAAATCTTTGATCGATTGATTTAATTGCTGATTTCTAAAACTTACTCATCCATTTGTACTCGAAGTTGCGATTAGCGTCCACCTGTAGATAAAATTATTTGCATTTCATCATTCAAACATGTTGAAAGTCAGCCGGTAACCTGGCTATAAGCGTATCTTTCAGTTACCGAAACTAATATTATATAAATTCTGATACTGCTTCTTTGCAGCCTAAAACTAAGATTTACTCATCCTAGTATAAAGAAAATACCAGAATTAAAACTCTTTACTTTTACCCGAATCCTTCTGGATTGCTAATGAACATGCATTATAAAAAACCGTCACTTTGTAAAGAGATTTTTCCAATTCAAAAAATAATTATTAAAGATTTATTGTATTCGAAGAACATCCCACGATTTCTGAGCTAAAACCAGAAATAGAATCTTAGCTAATTCTTTTGGTCTTTTAATACGAAAACCGTTAAGGTTAACAAATACTTTCATGTTTTGTTTTAGCTTAAGACAATTTGGGATATTCTACCATATAGTAGTTCTAGTTACGATATGCAATGACTATGATAAAATAATTTCAAAGTGCCAACAAACTTTGAAATCTTGATGATTTGCTATAAGATTTTTTGTTGTCAAATAAACTCACGATGGGGGAACGCTTTTGTAATTTTGGGACTCGTGAACTAAAATCTTAGTTCCAGGCTACGAAGAGGTCAATTAGACAGCTTGATCAAATTCTATTGAAAGAATGACAACCACCCTAGTTTTTGCACGAAAAAATGAAGAAGTGTAATACGTACCCCAACGCAATCAGATTTTTGGTTGACGGAACGGGTCTTCCTCCACATGCGACTCTAGAAACAGTATTGATAATTTTCAAGAATACGTTAAATCAATTTCAAAATAACCACTTCAAACTCACCTGAATGCTCTGATGGGTGTAATCGTACCTATACAAAATAAAAATTCTATTATTATATTGCATCGATTGACAAAATAATTATGTATATATTATGCTCAGAGTGAGCCAAGAACGCAACTCCCACACAAGTGCTATAGGTTATGTTTTGGAACCTAATCTTCAAAGATCATAACTTGGAGTGTCTACTTTGAACACCGATGTATACAAAGGAATCACTTCGTGTACAACATCGAAACCATCATAAATCTGACCTCTTCTCATGTACTTTGAAAAAAAAAATTCCCACGATGTATAAATTCCTCGATCCAATCTCACCCATCAGGATTCAAGCAGGGAACGACGTAGACATCGACGTTCTCGAACAGCCGGTGATTGCTCGCGTTTTCCACCAGCTGCTTGACAGCGTAGAGCGCCGTGGTCGGGGCCACCCACTCCCGCGCGTGAATACCGGCGTCTATGAATACCGCGGGCTTGCCCTCACCGCCGGACGATATCTTCACGGCTCCGATATCCCGGCCCTCGTAACTCCTCCCGATGGTAAAATACTCGACTACGTCGCTATGGGCTTCGGGCAGAGTTTTAAGGTATTCCAGCATCTGCAATCACAAGACAAACGCAAAAGACTCCATTTATGGCTCAGCCGGTGTTGAATGCTTACCTCGTCGTATCTGGGAAACGCAGCGAAAATTTCCTTGTCACTGCTATTTTTGAGCGCCATCCTCTGCAGGGCCAGCTCGTCCTCCAGGGGTTTTCTCATGTCCTCGACAACGACCTCGTAGCGGACTCGTTCATCGTCCAGGGCTTGCTTGAACATTTTCAGACGATCGGCAGATACGAGGACGTCGATCGGGGACTCGGTGTCGCGCGAGAGTCGGAGAAAATCGAATCCTCTCTCGTCCACGAAAGAGTGGACGTAGTCGTGCTTCGATGTATCGTCGCACCATATCCTGATGCCCTGCATGCTGAGACGTTAAAAAAATTATAAATGTTGGTTGATGAATTTATATTGTAGATGATGGTCGTGGACGTATAAGATGAAAAATAACATACCCATTGACGGAAGGTGGAGAATCATCAGCCGCAGAGTGAGCTACGGCCACGACGAGAAAAACGACGAAAATCGATAGTAGCCGGCCCATGTTTGTTCGGATTTTGATAGCGTGGGCCGATCGACGGAGCAATTTATACACTCGCCAGGTGCGATAAACGGAGGTACTGATTTACCGGATGATCAGATATAGCCGATACTCGAATTATTGATAAGTTCACATTGTGGCTAAAGGCGTCGGTACGAGTGATTAGGGGCATTGGCATCGAACGATCAGGTCGGAAATAATGTCTTGTAAATGACATAGTCCACGTGGAATATTGATGAAAAAGTTACATTTGGTCTTATTTACAATTATAAAGAGTATATTAACAAAAAAAGGTCAGCCACCAATTTTAGCCTGACTACGGTAAACTTAACCTTATCATCTTATCCTTATCTGACACAAGTGCGAATGTGAACTCTATGGGATAACACAATCAAGTATTAAGTGAGAATATAGAAATACATTATTTTTATAATTCACATACTCGTACTCCTTTAGAAACATTCATAATATTTGAGGGATTCGTTTGGAAAAATGTTCAATCGTTTGGAAAGGGCCATGGTGTACGATAATTTGAGTCACTCGATACAGAAGAAAGATGAAATGAATATCTTGCAATGTAAATGCTCATATTTATGTTTGCCAAGAAAGATATTGCTGCATATCGTTTAACTCTGCAAACAATATATTTCTATACATTTCTCAAACTTTACTTCTTTAATCTAGTCTCTGCACTTAGCTTAGCCAACTGCCGGAGTTTTATTCGATGATTTGCTTAATAAAATAGAATCAATCATCTTGAACTTGGATAGCCAAATACCAAAGACTAAGAGTGCAAAAAGTATTTTGTTGGCAATCCAATGGGGTCATGATAAATTAATAAAACACTATGAAAAATGTATCTGGTAACATTGTGTATCTATAATCTCTCTAATCTCAGATCCAAGTTTCGACAACACTTATCCTGATATCGTCTTGGTATCATGTTGAATATGGACTCGCACTCGCTATCGATATTTGTGTTTATGCCTTAGTACAGATAGACAGTGCTTTTAAAAATATTATCCAAATGCCATAACAAAACCACTAGAAAAGGCTTTTTCCACCGACCAACTTAATACTTACAAGATTTATAAAAATTATTGTTAATTTATTATGAAATTTAGGATAAGCCTCATTTTGTTGCAGTCCCAACCTAAATATTCTCCATTCTTTCTTAACTTCAAAAGTGTATCTACCTTTATTTGTCTGTTTTGTGACTCCATTTTAATACCAATGATCTCGTTTTTCTGAGTCCACGCATGCTTACTACTGTGATTTATTACATCCACAGTCAAATCTTTGTGTCCATTTTACCAATTTAATGACTCTCCTTCCATTTATCTTTGATTTTATCGCAGAATCTCCAATTGTGTTTGCCCATAAGTATTTGTTTCTACATTTTACTCTAGTAACGTTGTCTCTATATCTTGTTTTACTATTTTCTCTTGTTTTCGTATACTTTTTTGTATCTTGATCTTTGTTAACAAGTTAGAGTGTGAAAGGTATTCGATGTATTGGTTATACTTGCCAACTACTGCATCAAGAAATTTTTTTTCAGGATTCTGTAATAACAAATTTACTTATTCACGGACGAATATTCTACACACTCGTGACACCATGCTCAACCTCCTGAAGAAAGGGTATTAACCAGCTCGTTGCCCGATAGATACATCACAGCCCCTTCTTCACCACCGCTTTATTCTGTTGCGTCTGCTCCTCTCCTCGCTATCATCGCTAATCTCCACTTTCTCGGGTTAGAAGATGACACTGGATAGATGCTGTGGCTCTGGACGTGAAACAATATCTCATCCCCTCCATCACCCTGCCAGCCCACAATCATAGCGCAGATGAAAATATAAGAGGATGCAACAGTTGCTCTCCTTTGCTCACCCCAAAACGGAGACCTGCGCGGATCAAAGTATTCATGCGCTTGACCCAACAATTTGTTGACCCTTTTTTTCTGAACTTTCTAATATTTTTTTTTGTATTCTTCCGGTAAGACGCGTGAATCATCAGCAATTGGCTCTTCTGGAGAATAAATGAATATTTAGAATCACAAAGAAGCACGCAAATTAAAACGAGTGCTAGTGAAAAGACAGTATAGTTGCTTTACTGCGATGTACGTATTGTTATTTCCGGAAATATGTGGGTATCGACGACGTTGACTGGTAAACTTTAATAATGTAGACGTTAGATAAAGACATATTATATGTACATATAACTGTAAACTGTTGACAACCAAGTTAACTAGTTGTCAACGAAGATTTTTTGTTCTCATTTAGTGCACACATCAAGACAGATTAATTTTTGTTCGTATCTGTATAGTTTTAATGACTTGATACAGGTCAATAAACTTAATTTTCATTGATAGTTCATACTAGGACTTTACAAGAGTCAAGAGTAATCTTAATATTGTATTGTATTGTCTTGAATGTCAAGACAATATTAAATACAATATGTGGGTTATAAAGTTATATCGTTCGTGAAGGCAGAAAATTTTTTGATGTAGATTAAATATTAAATATGAATACCAAAAAGTTTGTCTTTCAAAGAACACATTGACCATAAACTTATACAGCTTTCTCAGTTTTACTTTTCAACTACCATTAATTCAACCTCACCGTCTTGTCATACTTATATAAACGGTGCAAGTGGGCTAACCATACAATTTTTGGCGATTAATTTTATTTATAGTTCAAATTTCGACTGTCGTTTTTGCAGAAGCCCATTTCTTATTTTTAATTTAATAAACAATGTTTCATTACATTTCGTACCAATTGTACCAATGAAACAGTTCTCGACATTATTCCACAATACAGGACGATACAAAACATACTTCTGACCGAAGACCAAGACAAAATGTACTTTTGCGAAGCCCTAGACTACATGTTCTTAGATATTTTCTTCATGGCTACTTCATTTCGAGCCAAACGATGAATCCATCGCGCGACGAACGAGCAGAGTATAGTATATTATGCACCTAGGGCGAAAAAGTAAAGAATGTCTCAGATTGCATGGATTTCGCCACCCGAGGCGAAGCCGAGGGTGTCAAACATGCAATCTAGGCTTTCTTTACTTTCGCCCGTGGTGCGTATACGATTTTTTAGCCTACCTTGACTTAAAACAGCACTCTTACGTTCTTGTAGCGGGAGTAAAGTGTTACTTTAAGTCGAGGTATGCTAAAAAAATCATTACGAGCCAGGTTCAAGACGAACAGTCGAAAAATCCCGTTCCCTGTATACACGCGGTCTTCGCACGCAGCAAAGCCAAACAAAACCGAACAGCCGGGGACGAACGCATCGCGCGCGGCCACAGAGCGCAGGGGTCGCGGGGAGGCTCTCCCCCCGGCCCCAGCCGGTGGTGCTACAGAAGCGGCGCGCGCGCACACGCGTCCGCCCGACCCCGCGTGCAGGGCGCACTTGTAGCGGCGTCGCGACGTCCGGCGCCGCTCGCTCGTCCCCGACGAGCCGTCAGTCCGCGTTACGCGCTCGCGCCCGCTGGTCGCAAGCTCGGCTCCTCGCCCGCAAGCCTCGGCCGATCTTCCGTGCTCCGCGATACTCGCAGTTGGTGCTCGAAAACGAATCGGGGTACTTTTGTCGCTGCGGTCGGGGAAAAAAAGAGTCGGGCCGTCCCGAGCGAGTTCGCGTCGTCGGCACCTGTGGATCAGGCGTTCGTTCGTTTGTGCAAGGCCGGAAGAGTGTGGTTCTGATATTGTTTGATCATAGATCAAGGGGGGGGGGGAGGATAAGGTGGAAGTGCGTGCGATTCGTCCGGAAAGTGGAGAGGATCCAGTTGGTTGAGCTGATTCGAAGCCGATAGCAGACGCATCCGCTTTATCTTATCGGTGAGTACCTAGTGCGCTGTGATCGGGTGCATTTAGCGAGGGCGTCGCTTTTCTTGCTTCCCTCGAGTCTGGGACGAATTTACTGGTCGTGCGACTAAACAGTATGACAAAGGCTCGGAGTGGAAACGGTTTTAGGTGTTTCTGCTTGTAGAATCACGAAACTTTTTATTTTAAATAGAGCTGGTAAATGAGCTTTAGAAACGGTAAAAGAGCTTTTGTTGAATCATTTTATTCTACGCTTCAAATTCTTGTGGTCAAAACTTTTTGCAATAAATGTTGATGCTTTAATGGTTGCATAGCACCTTAACAATATGAACGATAATTTCATGATAATGAAGAAGTAACTTGTGTAACATTCAGTTGAATAAGGTAGATGACTACAAAAAAAATTTTCTCATCGCAAAAAAGTATGGTTATGCCAAGTTGGTTTGTACGAAACTATGTCTATTTATCTGTTTCAATGAGTTAGTATATTATATACACTAGAGTATAATTCCATCTCGTTTATGGTTTGTGATTTCAGTTATCTATTCCGTTTCTTTAACACGATCAACATTCATTCTACGCGATTAGGTAGCTAATTTAAAATGGATACATCTACATGTGCATCAATACTTTGGTCATGGACTAAAATTATCATTCAAACGCACGGTTAAAGAATTAATAGCTGTTCATTTGATATCTCAGTTGATAAAGGATTCATCAAGTCTTTCACGAGCAGAATGCTTTGAACAGGTTTATTTTCCAACCCTACGTTGTGTGTACATTTAAATTCATCTCTCTGGCCTTTGCTATCTTGCATCGTGAATATCATACGAAATTTTAGTAATTCATAAAACAAACTTCGATGTCTTCGCTGTACAAATTTTAATCCGTGCCAATATCAATGATAATCTGATCGAAACGGCTCCATATCTGTAACAAGTCGGGCTAGTGAAAAGGGATAAAAGCATCGGATCATTTGCGACGATGAGCGTTTCGGTGAAGTAGACGGTGGACGAAAGAAGAGGGCGCAAAGTTTTTGAACACGCGTGGCGAGACGTTATCGTCGATCGAGAGAGAAAAAAAAAGTCTTCCTCGGTGTGGATAGTATCGGTGTGGGCATGTAGATGCAAAAGGGGTCGGACTGAAGTTCGCTCCTCTTCCGACTCGTTGGGTCGGAAGAATGTTTATTAGCCGTGACATTGGAGTTGGGCCGATCGGTGGCTGGCGTTGAATATTTTAGCTCGCCCCTGCGAATCATTCACGCGTTTGTCCCTGATTTAGATTATCGCGGGGGGGGGGGGGGGGGGAAAGTTTTAATGACTCGGTAAAGTACGACAATCAACGCCCGATCGGTCTGAGGAGGAGAGTGTACAACAAAAATGATCGTTTGCGTGGTCCACGCAATCGTGTGCTCGGAGATGAATTCAAGTTCGGATGAGATTTTCGAAACGGTACGTAGAGGCTTTTGGGGCCGTTTTCGCTGACATTTTTTGGGACGGATCTAGTGGCCGAACTCAAATTTTGCTCAACACTCCTGGTTGATCGACCGATTGGAAAAACAGTCCATGCAGAACCAAACAAACCCGGCGATCCAACTCGATTCGATGCATCCCTCCAGACAACCACCGGCGACGACCCTCCGCCCCGACCGCGGCAACAAAAGGCCGCAATGGAATTCATGACTCCCCCCGACCCCGACCCGCAGAGTCCGCCGAGTGCGTCCGCCCGGCGTGAATAAAGCCACGCGTGCGGGGCCGCGTTTCATCGGCAGTGAAAAAGAGCCGCGGCCGGGGAAAAGAAAAGCGCCCGCGCGGGCAGTGAAATCCACGCTGGTTTATAAGCTCTTGCGAGCGAGGCGGGAAACGCGTCGCTGGTTCTCCTCTTGCTCTCTGCGGGGTGGTTTTCGATCTCGCGGTGGGCTCCTTTCGCGCGCACAATCGGACTCGAATGCACATTCACGCGTAGGGACGAGACGACGTTGGGACAGAACTTTGTCTTCTTGGGAAGTTGGCGCATTTTTTATACTTTCAACGATGGCACAGGCATTAGCGATTTTGATGGAGGTTTTATCTAACGCGAAATCGGTTTGTAACACAAGTGGCGTGATACGTATTTGATCTTGCGTTTGAAAGGTTCGCTCATTCGTCTTTGTCTGACTCATCGTGTTTGTATTGCATAATTTTACAGAGACAAGCTTTTAAAAAGTAAACAAGCAATCGAGCTGATAAATGCGTTTGAATCGGAAGAAGAAAATGTACGAATCGATGACGTCCGACAGAGTTTAATGTGCTTGCGGAAGGGAAGTCGATGCGTTGCGAGTTTTACAATTAATTTATTCCGCGATCCAAGCGTGAACGTACCGTAAAGTGTTTTTTTTTCTTTTTTTTTTTTTTTTTTTCTTTCTCGACGCTAGGAAATAAACTTTTTAAAGGGGCCTGAGCAGCTAGTCCAATTGGTATTTAAAAATTCGTCGGGAAGCAAAGAGTTCAATGTTTAATTGGTGAAATAAATCTTAATTATTTCAAAGTTTAATTATTAATTGCGTGTAGAGATTTTCTTTAATTTGCTGTGAATGATCTGTGACATTGATGGACTTAATAATACAACCAATGACAATCAAAGGTATTTCTTGGAAAAAAAAATACGTGGAAGATCGCGCATTGCCTGAAAAAGTATTCTCGGAAGTAAATTTTAAATGCGAATTGAAAATCTGTAGAATATTTTTGTAACGTCATTGTATTACGAAGTGCCTGTAGAGTGATTTCGTTACTTGCTCAACAGTTTACTATTTCTGATGATATATCTGGTCTCGAAGTTTTTTATATCTCTAGTTTATTTTAGAAATCGAGAACTCAGCAGTACTGAATATAAAATACATATTTTCGATTCAGCAGCATCACCATTGTACCAAGAGTAAATAGATTAATATCAAAGATATTGTAATAAATCAAAGCCCTTTACACGTATACAATGTTGCGGCAAAAAACATTCAATCGCGTGATCTTCTGGATCAATCACAGTAGGCCTACTTGCCCCATAATTTCATCCATAGTTGAAAAACACTGATCCATCCTTTTGATTCCAATTGATTCATCGATGGAAAGATTGCTGCTAAGCTAATAATAATGATAGCATGACCCATCGATCGAGCGATCTTTCAAGTTTTTTCTTCAAAGTCACTGCGGCTCATTCCGCAAACGTGCCGAAATCTAAAAAAAACTGCACCCTTGAATTTATTTCCAAGTCAATTCTGTGCGTGTCCCCGCATCCGTGACTTTGCCGCTCGCGCGGTAGACTCGCCGGCTCGATCGAACGAGCCAACAGCGGCCGATCCTACGCTCCGAATCAAATCGAGCCTCCGATACCTCGACGCGTCCAGGCTTCTCCCGGCAGCCCGATTTTTCCAAGCTCCAACTCGGGGCAGTCGTACGCGCGCCTGCAACACGTGTTTTTCCGCGGAACACCCTCGCGCGAATACACTCAGCCGGAAGGAGCATCGCGCGCAGACCTAAATCCGGCTCGGTCGGGGATGGGAGGTGAAACCCTACTCCTCCTCCTCCTCCTCCTTCTCCCCGTCCCGAACTGCTGGCTTCCGAGTACGGGAAGGCGAGGCTTAATTGACCGCTTGGCCGATCTCGCGCTGTGGGAGATACGTTTCTGTCCAAACAGAGAGCAAGTTAGTTGGTCGTACTTGCGGAAGCCGAGCTGGTGAACTTGTACCCTCTCCCATCCCCCCTCTCTTCTTTCTTATACTTGCTTGGAAGACGGAAGCTGTGCAAGGGCCCGCAGCGGGTGAGTGCGTGTGAACGTATGCGCGCATCGCTTAGCGCGTACGTTTGCTGCGATACACCGCTCTCGGGAGTGTGTGAGGACTTTGCAGTTGCCACCCCCCTTACTGGTCTCTTTGATCGTCAACTTCCCCGCTGACTGTATCGGTGTGGGGTGTAATGCGATAGGTGGAGATTGATGTTGTGTTAGGCAAATACAAGTACGGGGAGTTCTGGTGATGGTTATGATTCCAATGTATGTGTCGCATTTTTTTTTTTCACATGAGCGTTAATAAGTTCGAGAATAGCGTGCAGTAAAGCTATTGCAAACTTGGCTGTTAAATATGTACAGATGAAGCAGTAACTGTTTTCGATTAACATTTCAAGTTTTTTATTATCTTACGATTGGAGTGTTATCACTAAGGTAATAATAATCAAATTGAATATTAAGATCTGTTGATTTATTTATTTATTTCATTTCATGCATGTCATTCAACGCTGTACACGTGGATTACAATTATAGCAATCACATGTCTATTTACAGTGCATTAATATTTTTTGGTCAAGGTGAATGTATGTAAAGTTTAGACGACTTTAAATAACTCGAAATATATCGCAATAGAGGATTGTTACTTAAAAATATTTAATTTACTTACGTGTCATTTACGTTGATGAAAGCAATACTAAAAAAGGATGTAATTATAATCACGAATCCTATTAGCAAAGCTTCGAGCAACGTTTCGCTGCCATCATTTAAAACTTGTCAGTCCTCGTAGTTACTGTGCGAATTTTGATATTCAGTTGACTGTCTGTCAAAGTATTTCAAAAGACGAATTTTCAAGGAATTTCTGTGAATAATTTTAATTTATTCTCATCAGAAATTTATTTTGACATTGCTATAATATAAACTCCAGAGCTAATAACAAAAGCTCAATCAAATAATTATTTTGATAAGTTATGCTGATTAAATTTCCTACTTCACCAGGTAATTATACAAATCATTTTATATCTCATTGACAAATAATTATTTTAAAATCCATTCACCAATGATCATACCTTAAGAGTTTACGTAAAATGACACCGTAATGAGTGCATGTATTGTTTCTCAATTTTGAAAAAGAAAAACATTATTTGTAAATTTTTAAAACTTTCATCCAGATATCTATCTTAACCCTATTACCTAAGAATCCTATGACTCGCAAAATATTTAAATACCCGAACCATATAATCTACTAATCTCAAAACGTAGCGAGGTAGCAGTAGAGAGTTATGTAGGCTTGGATTTTGAAATTCAAAAACTTCAATTGTGATATATTCGTTTCAACTTCAGTACCTCAAAATTCAAAACCACATAACCTCAATAACCCCTATTCTACAAACTTCCAACCCCAAAATACAGGAATGAAGAGACTAATAATCGTTTGCTCAAAGTCAAGTAAGTTAGGATTTGAGTAAAAAATTAATTGAATTAGGATAAATTACATGTGTTGCAAATTTTTTTGGATCTGATAGTACTTATTAAAGATTTAAGTCGCACCTTCATACATCATTTTTTATCGGTATCTTAACCCTCCTTAGAGAAATGCTAGTTCAGAGCATCAATTAATTAAGTTGTAGAACATAACTGTAATGTGACTTTTCATTGCACTTCGAGAATTATGTGTTTTATACTACTTGAATCATTCATGTATCACCTTATTGTTTCTAAACGACGAAATATATGCGACTACCATCGTTACACTGTACACAAACATCTCGCACCATATCGTTTTGAAACTGCATCCAGCATATAAGGGAAACGTAATCGAGGATGCAAAAGTTAAGTGCGAGTATCACTTCCGTCCCCTGCTGCTTGGACGCCGTTGCGTTTAAGCTTCGACTTCCTTACTTCGAAATAAAAGACTCCAAGCTTCTCGTCCAAGCACTAAGTCCTAGGTATTTTGAGACGACACACTCCGCGTTGTGCAGAATAAGAAGGGGGAGGGTGGCGACAATTGTGCCGGTCATTTTGCGAGTGTAAGAGCCGGACTGACCAAGAATGTTAATAGAAAATACTTTCTAGAGGTTTCTCTCTCTCCCTCTTTCACTTGTAGGTGTATATGCGCGTGATGGGGATGCGTGGGAGCCGACCTCTTGGACTTTAATTACTTGGGGGAGCGTTGGTGTCAGGAAAAGAAAGAGAAAAGAAGAAAGCGAGTCCTTCGAGTTATGACGAGCTTGTCGGGCCGTGAAAAGAGTAGTGCGGTGTAATTTTAATGAACGTCGGCCATGCGTCTTTTTTCTACAATGCGACAAACTGTCTGTTGTTTGCACAAAAGTTGACAATCGCATGGATTTAAAATCACGGGGCAAAAACTGGAGCAAAATTTTTCTCTAGAGAAGTGACAGTAGTAGTAGTAGTATTAGATGTCTGCACACATCGCAAGATTACGCTGGTTGCACTACTGTTGCCGCTACACTAGCTATCCCTACTATGTCGGAAGAAGAGAGTCAGTGTAATCCTAAGGTCTCCACACCAGTGCTACAGCTTCCCTGAGCAGATATCCGCGCAGCTGTGGTGTACCGACATGCCTTCCATCCCTTGCTTGTTTGCTGGCTGCTTTTATAGTGGTGGTGGTGATAATAGTAGTCGGAATCTTTGGCAACTTCACCGTCTCGCCTTCGTCCGCTCATTCGTTCGTTCCGATCCGCCTTTTATACGGATCTGTTACGTGTCAATAGAATTAATGGCATTTTTGTCGATATCACTGAGATTTCGTTCAAAAGAGGGGAGCTTAATGCTATACTTACGTTACGCTCTTTTTTTCTTTTTCTAAGAGTTGAATTCGTCGTTAAAGGGTACTGTTGACGCTTTTAAATTTAAATGGATCTTGTAGAAGCTGTAATGGACATTACAGAATTTAATTGATATCAGAACTCGTAGAATCCACATGTACAATGCTACAATACAACTCTTTACTTACGTAAATCAATTATAGCATATCCACTGTCAGCAGTACCTGAAGATTAACTGATCAATCCTTTTACCTGATTTGACTCGTGAATACGTTCATGGTTATTAACTCGGATTCAGCGAGTGGGTAGACACTTTAAGGATTGATAAGCAAATTGACGATAAGATGATGGTTGCTTCGACAACACGTGAAAAAATGTTTGTCCAGGTTTTCTGGAGAGAAAAGTCGTGGCTAAGGGACAAGAAAAATTAGATTAACGAAACCGTGCGAAAGAATACATGCCTCCAAAGCAATGCGACCAGCACAAGGATAAGATGGGAAGAGATTAAACTTTCTTCTCGCCTCTACCTCCTCATCTTCTTTAAAGTATATTTAAATCTCGACACTGAATATTCCTACGGTTCCAAGCCGTTTGGCCGGCCGGCAAGTTTTCCTCTCTGCGGTGAGCTGCGCGGGGAAGAGGGAGAGGAAAAAAAGACGAAGGGAAGAATAATGGAAAGGGCGTTGTTGAGTTTCTCTTAACGCCCGGACGGAAGTCGATTTAAACTTCGCCACGCGCAAAAGATGTCTGGCTAATTCGCGGAACGATTCCGCCCTCCCCCCTACCTCACTTTCAGCACCTTTTATTGTTTTCCCGTGGTAGGTGATAACACTTTCCATGTCATTGGTTTCTAGGAATAGCAGAATAATCTTGCCACTGCCAACATCCAACATGCCGCGCTGCTGCAAAACAGACTTATGCGCTACCAGCAGGTTAAGACATTTCTCGATGGAGAGAAATTGAGCGTAAAGGCTAAAATGGTTTACTGACCTATGACAAGAGCACTGCGAAGTTTTTGGTAGTTTACTGAACGTTGAGATTACGTTCTTAGAGAAATAAGAGAAGATTCCTCATGCGCCAAGTGCATAACACAGTGTTTGACGTCGTGGCGAGATCTTGCAGTCTACTGGTACGCCCTTATCCTGTATAACTTAGTATTTCAACACAATATTGTTGAATAATCTTAGAAGTTGAGAGACTGTTGAAAAGTTAAGATCTTTGTTTAGTCACATAGTCTGAGAGCCAACTGCAAAAATCGCCAAAAATTGTATAATAGACTGCACATATCTGTAACAATGAGCCATACGTGTTTTGCAAAATCGAATGATGAAAGGTGTGAACTAAATAATCCGAAATAAATTAAGCACGCCTACTCAACCCATATAAGTGGGATGGATGATACACATACCGATTTCTTTCAAATAATCTGAACGAACATTTAAACTTTTGAATGATTATTTTAACAAGATATTATAACGAGAACTTATGCTCTAGTTGTATGAGGAGAGAAAGGCGCCCCCTCCCCCCCCCCCCCAATTAATCATTATTTGATTAAACGTGACGCGGTCTTCATAAAAGCCCCAAAGCTAATATGTTAACGCGATTTTTTTTCTGAAAAACGAGATATCAATGAAAAGTGGAAACAAACGAACGTGTGCATGGATAAATCAAAAATAATGCTCAACAACATAGAGTGTCTATCTATAAATTGATAATCGCAAAACTGGATCGTCCTGCCTTACTCGGCTGTTTCTACTTAGTTTGATGGACAACGGGCTATTAACAACACTATTTGTCAGTGTTAGTTATGCTTTTCAATTATACCATGCTCAAGATATAAGTTACTAACGATCGCAAAACTACTTCTTTTTCGTAAATATATATTTATTTATGTATTCATTTATTAGAAGTGTAGTTGGGCAATACGAATACAAAATTATACTATAAATTATAATATAAATAAAAAATATCATGATGACGTGTGATGGTGTTAAGGACAATAGAAAATGATCAATTTGATGTATATTGTTCAAATTGCCGCACCAAACAAATTTTAGTAATGTGATACATTTTGGTCCTTGTTCGAGATTGCAACACGTGACATCCATGTCTCGAAATTTCCAATCATCCAAGTGGACCCATTTAATACGTACAAAATGTTCCATACATTAAATCACTTGGTAAGTATTAGTCTACATCGTTGATTGATTTATTATGTGTTTATATCATCGGCGAGAAACTTCTTAGTATTCTCTACTGGTGGATTTTTATAGGTCATTGTCGACGGCACGTGTTACGCAGTTACAGCATCCTAACCTGCAAGTTTTGCTAGGGTCATTGAAAAACGTACCGCAAGCCAGTTACCGTGAACGAAGAATATATTCACTCGAACCATCTGAAAGAATTAAATACCGCTTTTTTGCATGTCTCTCAGAGCGACTGTTTCCGCATTTGATGCTTACGGTATTTCTTTTCTCTATATGCAACCTAATTTAATTGCCGTGAATCAGGCACAAATCACAAAATCTGTTCTTGTTACAATAGTAAAAATCTAACCTAACGGGAGGCTTTGCCTACACTGCCCTTATTGAAGAGTCAAACTTAATACTAAATATTTCGATTAAAATATAGCCAGGCCTTCTGAAATTTCAACTTCACGGCCTTCAAAAACAACATACATTATAATTTACATTTTATATTGTTAAATATTCAATGAAATTGTACTCAAATATTTGTTATCCTAATATTTTTATCATTGGATTAAATAGAATAAATTAACGAATTTGCCACGATAACCCAACAAATTAAACTTTTTTTTCCAATAATCAAAAGCATCGTACATTGAGTTTCAGTCAAGGACAGATTTACGAGTGTTCCACTGCTGGTGGTTTTAATGATTATTTTTCAGCTCTGGATTTAAATTAATCGCTTAGTTTTGCAATTCGCATAGAGACAAATTAAAAGTCATACGTTTGTCCACGTACGTACCCAAGCGGAAATAGTCTTGTTTATATAATTATTCGTAATTATTTATTAAAAAAAGGTAACTAATATAAACTATTGATAACAGTTAATAAAGTCCAGATTTGAGACTATGATAATACGTATCGTTGATTCATTATATTCTACAAGTAATAATTTATAATAGTTATTATCAGTTATAAACTTTTTTTTTTCGTGAAATCTGAGTTGAAAAATATGGTTTGATTTCACCATTAAGAAAATAATTTTCATCAACAATCAGTCATAATTTATACGAATTATTATCAGTAACTTAAAAATGTTATATTAATTAATAACAAGCTATACAAATCACAAACTATTCATAAAAGTTATCATAAGTTATTTTTTTTTTTTTTTTTCTTTATTTGTAAGATATTATTGTATAAGAAAATAAAAAAAAATTGTAACTGATAATAACTAATAATTACAGTAATAAAATTTTATTCTCAGTCTCAAATCTGGACTTTATAAATTTTTATCATCAGTTATTATTTTTTATTCGTTACTTACTCACTCAAATAATTTTCGCTTGGGTAGGAAAAAAAAGACAAGGCAAACGTATGAGGTACGAGCATTTTAACTTTCTGCAAAATTGCACGTCACTCGTATTCTCCTTGTTTCCAGAAAAAGCGCTTTCCAGAAAATTATTTTAAGAATCGAGTGGAGACGCAACATCCGGAGGCAAAAGATCTACAAATGATAAAACCCGTTTTTAACGAACCATGTTTCGCGCATGGACACATTTATGGAACTCAAAGAATACGCAAAAGGCAATCCTCTTTTTTTTTCCGTATTGGTACAAAAGGAGACAAAAAAATGCACGTCAAAAGCGCGAAAAATCACAAGGCAACGCAGCTCCAACGGCAGCAACGCTCCACCGGCTAATGAGAGAGCGAGCATTTTTTTTCTCGCGCTCCTCCTCACCTCCCCGTTTTCTTCCGTCGAGCTAAACGATGCGAGAAAAATTTTCAAGCTTGGCCGTCAATCGTACGGCTCGTAAACGATGGCAGTGTCGTATAACAATGTCTGTACGTAAACGCGCCAATCAATCACACGCGTCCGAAACAACGGGCAGGTGGGCCAAAGCCTAGCGTTGTATTACTCTATCTTTCATTTTTTCTCGCCTGCATTTGTGCATGGTTGTACTTTTATTTTCGTTTTTTTTTTCTCACTCATTTCTGTACACGCAGCTGCACCGTTGTGACGCTATACATCTTGTTATTTTTTCGTTCCCGCTCCCTCGAGGGTTCTCCTTTTTTGATCGCTGCCGCGATTTTTCACGGCTAGGCTATTAGCTTGGACGCTGTTTTTCGTTACTCGGACCGTGTTTTCAATTTCTGGTGTCCGCGCGTATATAAATTAACGGAAATGTGTTTCCTCTGCCGTTAGGAGCAAATGCGTCCTGGCTTTCAAAATAAACTAACTGTTGGAATGAACTGATTTTTGTTTCATTAGTCTGTAAATACACAAAATGTTTCAATTACATTTACCCTGGTGCTTTGCGATTGCAACGTGTTTACTGTTGTAATCTGTTGAAATAATTATGTACTCGTAATACTTTTGATCAATCATTTGCAGTAGTTGAACAGAATAATTAATTTGCTCAGTTTTGCGCTTGATCTCTTTTTAATATCAAAGGATAGAATTCCGCATATTTTGTTTTTAATAGAAATTGAAAATCAACAAAATTTGGTGCGAACGCCGGAAAACAGACTTATTTATGTAATATTTGCACAATCGCACCTTTAGTTTGCTTTTTCCCATCACTCGCAAACGTACAAACATAAAATAAAACAGAGTCAACGCAAGGGTTGTTGCTGCCGTATCGTTGTAATTATTTAAAAACCACCAAATCATCCCGACTCCGTGTTCCCTATTTTTTTCTCTTCGCCAGAGCCAGGTCGCAATTAACTTTCATTGTTTCGCCGCTCTGTTGAATAATGAATGAGCCGATAATTAGCTCGCCCCGTTCCCTTTTCCTGCGTGTGTCTCTGTCCCTGCCCGGACAACCACGCAGCAGTTTGACACCGTGATCTGTAAAAAAGTATGTTGTTTTAAAATGACAACGAAAGGGTGGAAAATAGTTGCAAGGATTAAGCGTATATCGATCGCTTCGTGTATTAACGTCAGAGAACCATTGCAAATACGAATAGTAAAGACGTTAATTGAAATGAAATTGAATTGAGCTTCCAGGAAATATAATTTATTCAATCTCAAAATGGTATCAATGTACGTAGTCCAATGGAAATTAATTGAGAAATTCCAAAAAAAAACAAAACCACGCAGTATAGAAATCACTGAACCTTTGTAATCAGCGTGTGTTTTTCGTTCGATCGCTACTCTGTGAGTCCATGCATGATTGTATTCTGATTCACAGCTACAGTCACGAATTTTATTCGCTAAACCTAGAGTTTTTGCAACAGAAATATCTATAGGAGGGACAGAAAGAAAGAGAGACAGTTTCGAGTTGATTGCATTACCTCTCACTCCATCGACGACGACGAACGCAGGGGCCAAATTGCCTCTCAGTCTCCCGATAGTCCCGATGATCGCCATCGCGACGATGACGATGAATTTTCTTCGATCCACGAGCAGATGGTCCGATTGATTTGGTCACTCAGCATCGCCGTCGTCGCTGCGCAGGAAATTCACTTCCCGCCCTCCGTACCCACCATACGTGGATGATTATTTGCCTCTCGGGCGGAAGTTTAATGAGTAGAGCGCCAGAGTGGGCGAGAGTTCGATTTAGGTTGAGGAAGTTGCTGCTGATGAACTTCTTAGCGACGACCGAACGGATTGCCCGTCACCGCTGCAGGTGTCGCGTTCCCCCCCTGGGTGATTGGGTTTTTTTTTTTTACTGACTAATATGTTTCAGTCATTTTTTAAATGTTTTTTTTTCTTTCAATAAAATTAAAAACTTTTAGCATACGTTGTAAGTAACTTCTGATCAGTGCTCCTCCGGAGAGGTAGGTTTCAGCTGCGTTGACACCAACTTCGATTGGTGAATCCAGCACTGTCTATATATGTTCATTCACCGCTGTGGGTGTCTTTTGAAGATTTCTCCTCCTCTACCCATCGAATAAAAACAAAA
>JAPYYV010000916.1:0-29253 GCA_030522625.1 Copidosoma aretas
ATACTTCGTTTATTAGTTAATGATCCGAGAGAAGAGTCGCGCCGCCAGAGTACCTATCGCGTTGTTGGTCCGCCGTAGACTCCCTGTTCCTTCCTTCCTGACTAGCTCCCTCCCCTCTCCCGCTGCCACTCTGTGGTGGGCCCACGAAAGAGGGGGGCGCATGGACACATGGCTACGCTATTGTACATGACACTATATTTCCTGTAAAATCCACAAGTAGACAAAAAAATCGGATAGATATAGCATTCTTTTAACAAACCTACCTTCTTAAAATTATGTCATTATTAGTCTACACTTTATTCATCACCAACTTTATCAATGAGTAAGGGCAGGCAATACAGTTACGATTGGTTATAATCTTGAAAATTGATCAGAGAAATACTGAAAATACTCTTGTCATCATCATAGCACATTCTTATTTTTTATTTGGAGCTTAGAGTATCCGAACTAAATGATAATTTACTTACTTTAGTAAGAAAGCGACTTGGTATCCTAGTTGACGTGCCGAAACAGAATTCTAGTTATACGAGTACAGGAATTGTCGCTAGGAAAAATTTTGATAATCCAGAAATCGTTAGTGAAATAACTAGTAAGCACAATTTTTATATGTTGTAATGATATTACTATTTTAGACAGTAGCTCTTCCACCTTGCAATAATTTTATCCTGTTAAGTTTTCTATTCAATTTTCGTTTAATCAATAATTTAAACATTGTACAAGATTTTTATAAAATTTAAATTATTGTCAATGGTAATGTGTAAGAAAACTGCGTTTTTTACAGTACTGTCATATACCATCATTTTTTATTGTTATTTATTTTCAACTAAAAAATAAATTATTGATATTTAACCAATAAAAACATATTATAACCAAACGAAAAAATTTGCGGTTTTTAATAATGTGCATAAACGCAATCCACGTGTTGTATAAAAAAAAAGTAGTCTTTAATTGTTTCAATAAATTATTGTATAAACAAATACATTTTTTTAAATTCTTATTTGTATTCGATTCAAAATTGAAGGTGATTTAAAGCGTGCGATTTATTCTATGCTTTTTGTAATTATTCAAAATTGTTTTTCAGGCTTAGACTTATCATTACTTAAACGGTTCCAAACTATCATGACAGTCTTATTATCAAGTAACATGATGATTACACAACTTTTTTTTTAAATATTGCCTAGAGACCTAGAGACAGCCAATTAATATGTGAGGTTACACAAATGGTATATGATGCCAACTTCTATACATCTTGTGCTTATACCTGAACATCAAATTATAGAAAAATTTTATATACTAATTGATATGTGGTCTAAAAAGTGTCAAGAGAGCTAGAATAAGTACGTAAACACATTTAGACAGCATCACGCAAGGTTGTTTTCGAGGTTTGTTAAAAAAATGCCATATGTATCCGATTTGTTTGGCTGAATTTTACTAAAAGTACAGCATTAAAAAAACTAGTTTATCGATGATGAAAAATAAATTAATCTCTTTTGACCTATTGAAAGAGATACAAACAAATTAGTCGAAGGCACAAACATAAGCTAAAATTATTTGTACTTTGAATTAAATTATTAAGAGTATAAATCGTATCAACGGAAATGAGAAATTCTTTTTCAATTCTTTCAGCATTGTTTACTCTGCGTAAATATACCAGCATTTTTTATATTTTTTTATATGATTAGCTTAAGGCAGTCGGGAGGTAGTTTTTTCCCTTCCGGGGTTATAAATACCTGCATTATCGACTGCTAGTAATAATAAATTGAAAAAAATACAGACATTTTGTTACGATCATATAAATTTGTTAGATAGCGCTGAACGTACAATTTATTAGCATTGCGTTGTAGGTATTTCATATACATTTATTATTGAACTTTTCACCTTGATGGGCCATGTTAAAACCCAAATTTTTACCCAACTGTACAATCACGAACGCTTCCATGCACTGTATATGCGCTTTATTTATGTAATATACATGCAACAAAAAATATGCACTAAACGTGCAATAAGTCGTATGAACTATACATGCAATAAACCGTATGCACTATACGTGCAATAAACTGTATACACTTTACGTGCAATAAACTGTATACATTTTACGTGCAATAAAATGTATGCACTATACGAGCAAACAATATTTTTTCTTTAAAGATGATTGACTTAATAAGTCGCGATTACAAAATGTTTATATTTATGTCAGTATATTTTAATACTACTTTAATGGATGTATTCACATTTTGATGAGCATTTATTGTTCCTATTCAAATTCTATCAAAATTTCTTAGGTTTGATAAGACGTGCTTCATATGCAGCAAATATGTAAAACCACTATTCTCCTTGCGTCTTATCGATATCGACAGGTTTTATCGTAGAATTGGCCCATGATTTCTTGAACAGTATTCTTTAATTTATGACAGTTAGCAAGGAAATAAAAAATTTTTTTAGCCAAGTATGCTCTGCATGTGTAATTGATTAAAATTTCAACATAGAGGGATGACAGTCTTCACAATTTACTAATCTTTATCCTTATTACTACAACTGCTGGAGCTTGTCTTTAGCCACAAACAGTGCAGTCGATCAACCATTCCCAAGCATCCAGTAGTTATTAAAGCTGGTGGCTACGACATTCCATACAATCTCAATAATGTAATAAATAATACTTTTTAATCTTAAATGATGTTCACATAAGAGATGCTTATTTAACCAACTGTTTATCTAGTAGAAATTCAGATACTAAATGAGAGCTCTATAACACCCTAAGCAGGGACGAACTTGAATTTTTTCCGCTCTAACGCCATCAAGCTTGCCACCCCTTGTAAGGAAGCAAAATTTATGTTTGAAGAAATCAATAAAAAAAACTCTTGGACGTAAGGAGGCTCATAAGTATAGACTCTCAAAAGACTCCTAAGTTATAGCGACCATATTGGTCTAAGCCAGAAATGCGGACACATATCCAAACTCTTTTTAATGATTCCTATATCTGAGTAGGAGATATTTATCTGCTTCTGCGTTGTGTACTGGAATATTTAAATTTTGCGGGCGTATAATACAGCAAACCGAACGACGAGCTAGCCTACGAATCCTCCGATATCTACTTTTAACAGCAAATATCCTTCGATTTTGTTCGGCACATTTATATTTTGGCAATGCCATTTGAAAGAGTATTACTTCAACAAACTTAACTTAATTTATGTATCATATGGCCCGACTTTGGGCTGAAAAAGCTGTGACTTCCGGTGAATAAGTCGAAAAGCTCCATAAGGCCTGTGTTAAAGGTGGGATTTTCAATTTCATTTCTATTTCATTTTTGTCCGGCAACTTGCCCCGATATTTTATCTGTGTTTTCGTCGAGCTTTATTTTATTAGGGATTTCAACCTGACTATGATAGCCCGATTTTTAAATATCTGGAGAGTCTCCTTAACTAAATTGATTCCTATTCTGCAATTCAGCCCTACTAGTGAACTATTGTGTAATTTACTTATAGTTTATATTTTTATTCATTTTTAGTAGACCGATCCATTGAAAATTTTTGAATTTTTGTACTCAAATTAATTTCTAATTTTACAATGTTACGACTATATCGCTATTTACAATATTAAAAACGATGTTTTTTACGTTTATCAGTTGAAAATAAATCTCTCGTCAAAGGGCAAGAGGTTTTACCGAACATGTAGATTGCCCATTCTTGCGTTTCGCATATGTTTTAAGATGCACACCTGCAAGCGCAACGAGACCATTTGGTTATGCTTAATAAATTTCATGAAAAAAAAAAAAATTTACGATTGCCACCCACCTGTGAGCTTGCCGCCACTACGCCATGGCTATTGCGTTGTTGGCGTAGGCCATAGTCTGCCTCTGACCCTAAGAGAGCATTAGTCATGATGTTATATTGATGCCCAAGCATTTGAAGTTACAAATATTTGTTGCTTTAATGACTAACTCGTTTTATTACCAGCTGGAAATACTACGCCTCTCAAAGATTATAATTATATTCTCTGAAACTAAAAAATTATTATTATTTGGCAAGTTAAAGAAAATCTTTTTTAATAAAAGTTATGAATACTTAAGTGGACTACTTGATAGACAGACCGTTGGCACTTGCATTCTCAACTTATTTGCAGTATGTTCTTGTCGTCGTCAGTTAAGGAGGTTCGGGAGTAATAATAAAATGCAGAGATCACAATGATATTGATTTTACTTGATAGTCTGGAATACGTAGAGCTTATATGAACTTTTTAAATATTTGTTCAAGGTCATTTTAAAAAGAATGATACAACTGAAAATGAGTGTGATAACATAGGCTCTTATGGAATGTAACCTCGATTTGTCATTTACATGAACAAATATTATTGGAAAATATAAAGATATTTAAAAAAACCATACCTACGTATCAAGTATTGTTTCAAGATTCAGTGAATAAAATTTTAAGTCATGTTATAGTGCATTTTAAACAATGCCAACGCTAAATGTAAGCAAACCATTGAGTTCGTAGGGTACAAGAGATGGTGCGCGGTAAAGGGGGCCAAGCTGCGCTGGCCAGGAGGACTCCCCGTTCTTCGCCCCGCTGAATAATGCTCCTGAACTTCCTTAACATACGAATAAGCCAGCACAGCAGCTTCGGCACGTAATGAAATTGGCCCTGGTGCCGATGCAGAACGAGCTACCGCGTCGTGGCACTTTTACGTCTCAAAGGATATTCAAAGCATGTGGTCTGTATAAGTTGATGCATGATAGTGCGGACCCTGACCTCATCTGTGACCGATAGAATCACGGCCTGCCAGTATTTCAGGTCCTGCATCTCGTTGGGCCACTGAGAGAACAATTAGCGAAGCAAGCAGAAACTTGTGCAGATATTTAGTGAGAGCCTCGCCTGCTACCTGCTACTCTCGCAAGGATGCACAGGACCTTCGTGTTGATCGGTTAACTGGTGAGCTGCGAGACGAAATAGAGCAGGGTGACCCTCGATTGCAATATCCTTGCGAAGGTCGTTCAGGATGTTCTCGGCCTCAGCCTCATCCGAAAGGTTGAGCTGGTACAGCATGACCGGGAGAATGCCGTCCTGCGCGAGAATCTCAACCATATAGTGCAGATTGTCAAAAGTCTTGATGTGGCCTGATAAGCTTCGGGCAGAAGATGGTATAGTGTCTTCCTAAAGGTGGGGGCGAGGTCATTTACGAATGAAAAAACCACGTGCATGCTGGTGCTGGCCATTATGTCAAATAAACGCCCTGTCTCTGTTTGGACTACTCGCTCCGCTGGCCCCTTTCCAGAAGCAGTATCATCTCGGGCAGGTTTTCTCATCCAGCTTACACACAAGATCTCCAACAGTCCGGGCGGCAACTTTGCTGTTGTCGAAGCTTGTGCAGATGAGACAACCGAGCACCACACTCAACAGAATTGGCAAGTTTTTCCACAGATATCAGGGCATGTACGTGATGATTAACTTTCAGGCATGCAGAGCATCTTGGTCTACCAGTAGTGCGATGTCCCACCTGCCCACGAAGAGACAGACAAAATCTTACCAGAAACGCTTGAAATTCTATTGAGGAGATCGCCCAGAAGCCTTAATGAGGATTATTTGATGTGCCAGTTGCCGTCGAACAGTTTCTTCTTCAGTCTGAGCAGCAACAGCATAAAGATCAAAGTTGATGTAAGGAATGAATTCGATGATAAAGGCCCTCGCTGATGACTCGGATATGCTTGTGCAACTTCTTAATATCTAGACTGCACAGAACTTCCAAAAATTCCGTGATTATCATGAGGCAGGACAAAAGATCTTAGAAGGTTGTTTCACCCTCATTTCGTGTCATTGCGCATAGAGCTCCTACAACCACCACGTTGTGTAATTAAACATATTCATAGTTAAAATTTCTGTGTATGAGAATTTCAGACAAAGTAAAACAAAACACAGAATCAATATTTACCTTCGGCTGAGAATCGAGTAAGCTCGTATTTATAATCAACTCGTATACTTCTGTCACTTCTTCTGTACGTGACAGCGATTCTTCTGTCCTTAAGCAAGTATTGCCTAGATGATCCACTTTATCTGTACTGCTATTACTTGTAACAAATTGGCCTTCAGATGTGTTACTTACCGCAGAATCGATTTCTACGTTTAGACTACTATGACATCGTTGATCTAGACTGTTCGTTGTTCCCTCTTTCATGCGTCTGTTTATGTAATAAATAATAAAGTTAACATATTGAATTGATTAAGTAATAATATCAATATACAATGGAATAAAACCGCTACTCTTGATAATTATATTTCACGAAATCTTCCGTTTTTTTGACATTATAATAAGATCAGTGTAAAAGTACACGAAAACAAGTTTTTTAGGTTCTTCGAATCAATTATCGAAAAACATTGGATACATATTTTTATCTTTTTGACATAAACAAAAATGGTATAGATAGAGCTCATAAAATTCCAGGAGTGGGAAGAATGTGATTTTACATCGAGAAAGTTATTGTACAAAAAACAAATACCAAGTGAAAAAGCAGCATCTCGCACTTTCGAAGTAAGGATCCAAGCCTCAATTAACGATTGCATTGCGAAAAAAATATTTGAGGTACCCTTATCCCCTTCAAAACATGTTATTAGAAAGCTTTTACCGTAATACAATCGTTGTAGGCGTGAACAAAATAAAAACAGATCTGTCCCCGAAAAGCCTGTGTTAATTGCATCTGATTCGGCTGTATACATCGCAAAAGTCACGTGACGTTGTGGGATCTCAACAGCTGTGTAAAGCTACTGGATCGTAATTCAAAAACCACTAAAATCAAAATTTCTATTTATTTCTTTGAGGCAGACAACTTCAAAATTTATCCAAAATCGAGACCACCTGGACACTCTAACTTCACGATTGCAGGATGTTCGTCGGGACTAATTTCAAATCAAGACGCTGGCTGCGAGACCCGGACGGTTGGCAGCATTAATCTGGTACTGATTAATAAATAGTTGCTGCACAAGAGTATAACCTCAAACAATATCAAAATCTTGCTCAGCAAACTACTATTATTCAATACGACGTATAAAATAATAACTGCAAACCTATAAACCTGCGGAATAATATAAATATATCTGGCACACTCCATGTCTTGTGGCAGTCTATATTTCATCTGTGGGTCTATCCAACGAATATCATTTGGATGAATTTTGATGGGAGGAGTAGACTTTCATCATTCCTGGAGTACGCCTAATATATTTTTATTGCCCTCCAAGTATTGGGATCCCAATACGTCACGTCACTCTCGCGATATATATAGCCAATTGGAGCAAAAATAACTCAGTCCCTATAAGGACGTATCGGTTATTATTTTTTCTATGCCTGCAACGATCGTATTACGGCCAAAGACTGCAGATAATATGTTTCCGTTAAGGATGATGGTACCTCAGATATTTTTATCCCCTATCTCAATCGTTACTTGATCGTTACTTGAAGCTCAAAACCTTACTTCTCAAGTGCAAAACGCACATTTAGACTGTACAAATCTCTCCTGCTGTTTCCTGTACATATGTATACATTCGTTTACTTACCTAAGCAACAGCAGAAGAGATTAGTACAGGTTATATGTACGTTTTGCACTTTAGATATAAGTTTTTGAGCTTCAAGTAACCATTGAGATAAGGGAAAAAATATCTTAGGTACCGTTATCCCAACGGAAACATGTTATCTGCAGGCTTCAGCCCTAAGACGATCACTGTAGGCGTAAAAAAAAATATTAACTGATACGTCCCCATAGGGCCTGTGATATTCATCCTCCAAACGGCTGTATGTGTATCGCGATAGTTACGTGACTTGTTGGGATCCCAATAAAATGTTTTCAGTTAATAAAGCTATACTTCTTACGTCGGGCCTGAGCGGCTGGACCAAACACGGAAAAATCAACGTTACGAAAAACCGTAAGATCCCTCACTCCGCACGTATTCTTTAACATTGCAGGGGAAGGGCGGAAGAGGGCCGAGACGAACTCGGCAAGACAAGGCAAGCATACGAGGCGGGGCGATGCGAGGCGAGCAAGAGAGACAGGGAGAGCTGTCGACTGAGCGCGTCTTGCAAGTACGTGTGTATATATGTATAAAGGCGTGTAGTGCAGTGTATACGTGTATATAGTGCCGTCGTGGCGTGGAAAGTTGGCGACTCATGCAGTGCAGCGATCGCAAATGCAGCAACGGATAAAACAAGCGCAGTTCAAATCGGCTGTATGGACAAAACCGCAAAAACCCAGGAAACTAAATCCCAAGCTTTTTAACCCAGGCACCCGGGGGACAGCGAATTATTATTCTAATAAATAAATGAATGTTTAAATAAATAACAGCATAACCTGAATCCCAAGCTTTTCAACCCAGTAACCCGGGGGACAGCAAGTAAATAATAAAGTGAGTAAATAAATAACTAAAAAAATAATAACATAACCTAAATCCCAAGCTTTTGAACCCAGAAACCCGGGAGATAGCGATTTAAAAATACAACAAGTAGATAACTCATTAATGGAATAACAACGTAACCTAAATCCCAAGCTTTTGAACCCGGTAACCCGGGGAACAGCGAGTACATAATATAGTGATTAAATAAATTTCTATAAAAATAAAAAGTTTTTCTAAATCCCAAGTTTTTTAGTTCAGTAACCCGGGAGACAGCGAATCAACAATATAATAAGTAAATAACTCATTAATAGAATCTCAACATTATCTAAATCCCAAGCTCTTTAACCCAGCAACCCGGGAGATAGCGGAAATTAATACAATGAGTAATTAAATTACTACAAAAATAACAACATAAGCTACATCCTAAACTTTTTAGCCCAGTAACCTGGGGTACAGAGAGTAAATGATATAGTAAGTAAATAAATTACTGTAAACATAAAAATTTTTCCTAAATCCCAAGCTTTTTATCCCAGTAACCCAGAAGACAGCGAGTAAATAATATAGTTAGTACATAAACTACTACAAAAATAACAACATAACCTAAATCCCAAGCTTTGTCACCCAGTGATCTAGAGGTCAGCGAGTTAATAACGTAACTTGATACATTACTTAAAAAATAACACTATTACTTAAATTCCGAGAAACCTGGAGGACCGCTACCTAATTATAATTTACCTAACAATGTAATTTACTCGCTCTCCAGCGGTTTACTAGGTTAAAGAGCTCGAGGTTTATGTTATGTGGTTATTTAATCATTTATTTACTTATTATAATATTAACTAGCTGTACCCTGTGTTACTGGGTTCAAAAAGCTTGGGATTTAGGTTATGCTGTTATTTATACAATAATTTATTCAATTATTATATTATTCATTCGCTGTCTTCCGGGTTACTAGGTTAAAATGCTTGGGACTTAGGTTGTATTGGTATTCCATTAATAAGTTAATTACTTATTATATTGATGATTCGCTGACTCCCTGGTTGTCGGGTTAAAAAGCTTGGGATTTAGGTTATGCTGTTATTTATTTAATAATATATTCAATTATTATATCAATAATTCGCTGTCAGCCGGGTTACTGGGTTAAAAAGCTTGGAATTTAGGTTACTGGGTTTTTGCGGTTCGGCCCATACAGACTATTTGAACTGCGTGCGCTTGATCCGTCGCGTCGCTGCATTTGAGATCGCTGATGCAGTGGCGTGGCAGGTGAGAAGGGAAGAGAGAGAGAGAGAAAGCTGTCTTTGTCGACTGGTTTTTTTTAAATACAGTAAAGAATATCTAAACAATTTTGGCTTGCTCGGCAGATCGATGCAGGTGCCCAATATGTATTCAACGGGTTTTTATCATGTCTGAACCTCAAACTATTTGAAAATACACGATATGTTGAAAAGGAAAAATGATTGGCCAATATAACAATTCTCGTGGGTTTCCTAAAGGAAAAAAAAAACACCACAGAGTACAAATAGAGAGGTGTTAGTTGATGTAAGAACATAAACTCGATTTTCAGTGTTTTGGATGTATCTATATGAAATTAGGATGGAAAAATTCCGGAAAAAACTTAAGCATGTTTAGAAAATTATGAAAAATATACAGAAATAATTATTTTCTGTGTTGTGCACGCATAACTTCAAAATATTTGTAAATACGCAATATCTTGGACAGGAGGCCAGATAGACCAAAAATTACAATTTTTACAGGTTTCCCAAAGGGTAAATGAACATTGGGGCGGACAAATAGAGAAGTTTAAGGCAATGTTACGACAATATCAAAATTTTCTAAATTTCTGGTACACCTAGGTAAAAAAGTGGTAAAAATTACGAAAAAAATAACAGCACGTTAATGATATGAATACAAATGCGTTCAAATTATTTCAAAATAAGTTTGACATTACAATCTTTAAATAACAGAAAAAACGCTATATCTCGACGGGAAAGCAAGATTCGGTCGAAAATAAAAATTTATACAATTCAATGCAGACATGCATACGTTAATTAAAAATGATTTTTTATATTGTTTAGAATTTACATGGCACAAAAAAACTTACGTGTCTAAGTTGCTTCTGTTTTAGAATAAATTCATTGCATAAAATGTATATTTTTCTTATTTGTCATGCAATTTACGCATACGGTGGTATATCTGTCTGATTTTCTCAGTCTCCCTAACTCTTCACGCAGACATGCACATACAATGCATGATAACGAAAACACTTGTGGCTCATTGTGCCGCTCAGCTGTTCGGCAGACTCGACTGACTCCCTGACTGTGACTGTAGTGTACCAATACTATACACACACAGTACATGCATACTATATGCATAGACGCTCGACACTACCATGGTACTGGCCGATAAATTGTCTCAATAAAAATGAATCATTGTACAAGTAAATATTTTTCTAATCCTATTATATCATTCACTGATAAAAAATTATATTATTAGTAAAATAAATTTGTAATTAACGGAAAAAAAAATTTTTTTGACATATTCTTATTTTATAAATATAATTAATTTCATTATTTTTATTCAATATTTTTATTATGACAGAGAAGAATAGCTTCGACCGACAGTCCCGCGACTGTCCCGTTTTTTTATCCCATACTTGTTATCTCATAACAGAAACTTGCTGAACATGATCATCTCATTTCTTGTAACTGTAATTTTGTACAGCAATGCATTGTTGACTATCAAGTATACCAGGTGAGAAATAATTATCGTAATAAATGCTAAAAAAGTTTTTCTTAATTTTCTTCTATTAAAATGCTGCCCTAAAAATAAATAGTTATCTGCTATCAAAAATAAAATGAAAGACTTCAAAATTTTACAGTGAGGCCACAACTATTTCTTAAAAAATCTGTACTGCCAATCAACTAACAATGAAATAGTTTTAATCAAAAGTGAAAGATTAATATTGACAAGCGTCTTGGACCAATACTTATAGAAAACTCTTTGTCTTTCCTGTAAGAGTAGTAGAGATATTCGGGGCACCAGAGCATTAGAGGGTGGTGGTCCTTTATAACAATAAGATATTAAGCTTAAATTCGTAGATAAACACGTATAATATTGTCCTAGAGAGTCTACTTCGACGGTCATACGCACCATTGGTTTTCATTGCAAAATAACTTTAAAAACTGCGTTTTTTCGGTTTTTATTAAATATCTCGATAACTGTTGGTTTTACAGCAAAATGTTTTACACAAAAGTGGTTTGTTTGACAACATTGCATTAGTGATAAGTACTAAAAATTAGAAAAATATTTCTAACGTTAAAACAAGCCTGAAGCCTAAAAACGCAAAAACATTAAAATGCATAAAAATTTGTTGCAATATTCAAAATTGAAAAAAAAAACATATATGTTATAGACATCAGTATGGTTTTCATTGCACACCAAATCCGATCGCGAAATTTTAAAATGTCAGCCTATTGTATAATTGTTGATTAAAATTTTCGATTGCGTATGAAATTTATTACAGGCATACAATCGATATCTCAGTTTTTGATATAAGTGATAAATAACATTAGCTTTGTTACCTTAAACATTTGATTTTATATCTAAACAAATAAAAAAGTTATTAACAAAAAACCACAAATGATAGGCCGTATTATCTCCAGTTTTTATCTTAGACGTAGATAACTTTGTGCAAATGATTGCGTAAATTTTTTCATAAAAAAAAAAAAAAAATGTTGCTGTAGGACCAATAGAAGCTGAGATACGATACTTTTACTTTTTCATACATTCAGGACGTAATATTTGATAATTCGACTTCAGACCTACACGATCTTTTTGCCAAGGGTTTATTCTACCTTACACAATTTCTCCCTATCCACTTGATAAATTCTTTTGCATGTAGCGACTAATTCAGTTAGTGAAGAATAGCGTGTGAAGTGCGGCTGTTGAGTTGTTGCGGCCAGGGGCGCGGCGCGCACGCGCAGGGGATCGGATTTTTTTTTTTTTTTTTTTGAAGAGGCGAGGAGAGGAAATCTTCTAAAGACTTCTCCGGTCCTTCAGACCGGAGAGAGTGTCGGATTCACCCGGGTGCCTACCGACAAAAACTAACCTTCTCGCATGGGGACCAGTGCAAAGTCCTATGCCCCCCTACAAGACAGGAGAATTTAGGGTTAGGAGGGGGTGATGGAAAATAACGGAGACGTTTGGTGTCCAGCTCACACTTAAATGGATGAGTGGAGTGGCTCTTACGCGTTTGGGCGAAGCTCGAAGACTGGCTGGTGCCGGAACAGATTTGGTGGATCAAATTTGTGTATCTGGGTGAATCTAAAGTGTGAGTACGCTGTGTTTTGTGTAGATGGGGGCATACTTGTGAAGTGTGTATGTGATGACTTTTTTTTTTTTTATAATGTTTACTTGTCTCTATGTCAAGTGTGAGTACGCTGTGTATTTAAGGGTGTGAGGGCGCACTTGTACTTGTTTATGTGTTGTGTATTCTGAGGCCCCTAGGGGTACGGCGGGAATTTGGGTGCTCCAGAAAAGAGCGTGATGAAGTAAAGCGCGTTTTCGGCGGAGAAACTAGAGTGAGTCTTCCGAAGAAGATGTGGGTGTAGGTAAATCAGAAGTGTAGTCTAGGTTATCGTGGAGTGCCACTAGGGAACAGGGGCGCCTAATTAGGTCGAAACGCCCGGGCTGGATGTTAACGAGCGCCGCAATGGTAGGGTTTGGATGGTCCGTGATGTAGGCGCAGACTCTGGAGGCGAGAATGGGGGCCGTCTCGATGGGAGCGATGATGCAGCTTGACCTCCTTTACCGCGCATCCCCTCTTGCACCCTACGAACTCAATATTTTGTTCACATTTAGCGATGGCATTGTTTAAAATACCTTTTAACATGCCTTAAAAGGTTACTTACTGAATCTTGAAACAATACTTCATACGTAGGTATGGTTTTTTTTACTATCTTTGCATTTTCTTAAAATATTTGCCCATGTAAACGACAAATCAAGGTTACATTCCATAAGAGCCTATGTTATCACACTTATTTTCATTTGCATCATTCTTTTTAAAATGACCTATAAAAAATATTGAAAAAATTCACATACGTTCGACGTCTTCCAGACTATCAAGAAAAATGAATATCATTGTGATCTCTGAATTTTATTATTACTCCCGAATCTCTCTAATGGAGCTATGCTGAGGATTTCTACTTTTTGCGGATCATACAGATCTAAAGACTTATACTTTTCTCTCAAACCCCTTAGCAATTCCTCTAGTTCTTGTAAGTAGTCGTGAAATGTTTTGTTCATCTTCTCCATCAGAGAGGGATTTTGACTCGTCAGTGCCGCTAACTAAATCTGAACGCAATTCTTCTTGTGAATTCCCGTGTAAGTCAAAATTTTTCTTGGATTGATATTGAAAATTATCAGAGTTTCCGTTATTTTGACTGACTTTATGTTTACCAGTGAAATTTTGCATTATCTGGCAAATCGGGAAGAAGCTTGGTTTGATTTGCAGAAAGTCGTCTGAGATTTTTCCCCACATGTCCCTTTTCACCTGCTTTTCTTCGAGGATTGCAGCACCTATTGAGATTTGGCTTAGACATTGCAGTAAAATTACGACACATTAACTATGATCACAGACACTTTGCAAAACGATGTAGTATAATAATATTTTGTACACAACTGACTTATAACAAATACACTAGAATTATTTTACAGATTTTTACATTATTATGCTTCTATGATTCGACACAAAAATTATCATGCAATATTATGAATCAGAAGAGCTTAAAAACATCATGATATTCTGAAAAAATAATAGCTTGATTTTGAATCTGTCCAATTTCATTCACAACTGAGTCGCAACATCTTAATTTTGAAAAAGAAGCAGTAATAATTTAAACTTTTTTAATATCTTCTTTCGTAATGTCTACATTAAAAATTGGAGCAGGAGATGAGATAAATGTATCAATACTAAATCTGCAGCAAAAATGAATTATTCTTAGAAGTGTAACATTGATAGGTTACAAACACTACACGATTTTTTATGAATGATTCATTTTAGTAAAACTTACGGATTTGAGATATTGTTTAGTGTCTTGTCATTCACTTGGACTGATATAGGGTGATTTTTTTTAACATCTACTCTAAACGGCGAATATAAGTAAAGAATGGCATCTTACATGAATTTACATAATAAAACACTTAAATTCTAGCACTAACGTATACAAGACAATCCTAGTTTGTAGCAACGCCCCAGATAATCAACCTCATATATGATATGGATTGAAATAAGTAGAGTGGTGTCGGTTTCGGTGCATAGTAGATACATCAAGAACTTTTTTGTATGTAGTAGCATGATATATGGGAAAAGTGTGGACAATTGAGCCTTTTGGGTTAGTAAAACTCTAGGCTTTAGTGTCAGAATTATCATTGGACATCAATTTATTGTAACATAACTAGGCAGCTTTCCACCATTGTTGATGGTACCAGCTCAAATCATTTTTCCCGTAATTGTTATAAATAACTTTAGTGCAAAAAACTGGTTTTTTGAATTACTTGGAAAATATTAGCATAGCAAAGAAAAGTTTTTCACAAAAGTTGTGTATTGTTTAATTGTTTATAATTTTATTTACTTTTTTTTTAAACTAATATTTTCCGAGAAAATCGGGAAAATTGATACGCAAAGGGAAATTTTACCATAAGTCTTAGAAATATTGATGTTATAATGAGTTTTTCTTAAGTAAGCAGAGAACTTTTAGAAATCTGAAATTCTTACGTATACAATTTTAAAAGGACATCAATTTTTTTAATAGTACAATTTCTATAGTAAAATTTCACTCTGCATATGAATTTTCCCGATTTTCTCGGAAAATAATAGTTTTTTGAATAACACAAATAAATAGAAAATTTCCATTTTTAACAATTCAGATAGGATCATTTATCTCTAAGTTATAAAAGTTTTATTCAAAGTGTCTTTTCATGTATTGTCCTGTAAAATAAGGAATCTACTAGTGATTTTTTGAAAATGCCTGTACCCTAAATAATTCAGTACGCTAAGATAGGATCTGCCTTTAGAACTTGTACATCATGTCAATAGTCTAAGTCATCCGAACCTCAATGTGCAAAAATAGACATTTTTCGGTGTTTTGAGGTTATGTCACGTTTCAAAAATTCTTGGGAAAATCAAGTAAAATAGCTGCCTTAGGGTGATTTTAACTATTATCAGCTGCCATATTGATCCACCGTATTGAATATCGAAAAAAGTCCGATGTCAGAAGAAAGCCTATTAACTAAGCTTTAGTCTTCACCCATAGAAGATTTTTTACGACTTACAGAGTTTTGGGCACAACCTTGATCCGGTTGACAGGCCAGTACATGAAAGGTACTTGCATTAAAACTTTCATAACTCAGGGATAAATAAGCATACCCAAATTGTTAAAAATAGTAATTGTAGAAAAAGACCTATACTATACGATGGTACTATATAATAGACGCAAGAAAATCGAGATACAGCATAACCTCAAAAACATGTAAAAATGGCTGTTTTTGAACATCGAGGTTAGAATAACTCAAAATCCTGATGTGATAGGCTTATTTTAACGGCAGATTCGGTTTTGGTTCATAAAATTACTTCGGAAACAGGTATTTGCATGAAATCATCAAAAAATTGCAGGTCTATGTTAATATTAGATGTGCAGGCAGTGAAGCCTATTAAGATACGGGTAATAAAAGGCCAATTATTTAACTAAAAAAATAGTTGATAGCAAATGCAGACACTCTAGCGTCTAGGGTTATTTGGAATCACTTACTTAGGATTTACATGATTCATTCCCTCCCAAAGTTTACTCAAAACATTTTGAGTTAAAATTGATTTTATACTCATGTTCGTTATAAAAATTAATAACAGGTAAAAATGAGAATAAGTATCGTGTTCAGTGGTTGTAATCGCATCAAAATGAGCTAGTTTCATGATTTCACGTTTTCCTAACAAAAATTATATATTAATGACTGATTTTTGTAGTATTTCTTTGGGGTAAAGGGAAACTAGAGTATCGCAAATTCAAAGTGAAGATACAATTCGTCTTCAGCGTACAAAATTCCACGGTAGTAAGCTTTTTCAATGATTCTCTTTCTTCCAGGCAATAGTTATGTGTAAATAACTGCTTTTATAAGAGGTTAGAGAACCACGAATCACTCAAACCAAAAATCAACGTCGGATTCGCGTTTAGCGACCAAAATTACGTAATGATGAGTTTCTCTGATGATTTGCTTTCTTCCAGAAAATAGTTACATACAAATTATGGCTTTTTAAAAGGTTTTTTAGGTTAGAGACAACATGAAGCAATAGACTAAGAAATAATTATAAGTTTCGTGTTCAGCGAGCAAAATTATATGGAAATGAGTATTTTTATCATTTTAAACTCCCTTTAGACATATGTGAACTTCGTAACACTGATTTTTCGATGTTGTATACGTCACCATTCAGGTGACGTATTGAATTCTACACTCTTTATTACGCAAAAGGGCACATGTCTTTGGAAAGAAGAGACCATAAGCTAGCCTTTCCACTATCATATGTTTATTTTCGACGAAACCAGTTTCTGGAAGCAGGGGGGGGAGGTACACTTGACGAAGAATATGCACACAAAGACGTATATATATACATCGTTATATATATAGTGATAAGGACGAAATTAGTTTTGTGTAGCCCCCACCCCCCTACACCACCACGCAACCCCTCCTCAATTCATGGGTGAATTTGTTATATTCTTACGTGATTTGCATGATCGTCATCTGTTTGTAGCCCCCCTTACCCCATATTCACCCCCCTCTGCCCCCTCAAAAATTCGATCGTTTTCTCCGCCTCATAACCCCCCTCCTCTCACCCTCCCTTCACCCCCCTCACCTCACTCCAGAACTTATAAATTTTTCCGGTTTCCACCAACCCCTCCCTAAAAAACTTAAAAAATTATCAGGTTTTCACCAGCCCCCCCTCAAAAACTTAGAAAATTTTCAGATTTTGACCAGTCCCAATTAAAAGCTTATACATTTTTCACATTAAAACTAGAATCCCTTATTTCAAACATAAAAATTTATCGTTCATTATTATATAGTCAAGCAGTTAAATAATTTTTTTATGATAAATCTTGAAACAATTATCATACGATTTAAAATAATATATAAGTTAAAAAATTTGAGCAATTATTATTCAAATGATTTTTCCACTCCACCTTGTGGTAATGATTCAGGAGAGCTTTTTTTATAGTGGTTTCCCCATTTGTCTTGGTAGCGTAAGCATTATGCTAGCAAATTAACTTAAGTTATTGTAAATCAAACGTTACATTATAGCTTTATCATACCACTTTAATGATACCGAGATAAGTAGGCCTACTCCACTTTTTAATCCTGATCTAAATTGTAAAAAATTTTAAACGAATCTTATTATAAAGCATAATAATTAATTGTAAATCAAATATTTAATTACCATCATTAAAAATTTCTTCCCAAATAATATTGTCAATACTATTGTTATTATTTGAGTAAAATTGTATAAATATATTATTTGGATTTTTGGATCTGGACAATGCTACATATAATTATCCATGAAAAAATAACGGCTTATTCAAGTGAAGACCTATTTCATCAAAACTCTGACCTTGAGATTTATTCATAGTCATTGGAAATGATAATACTATTGGAAATTCATTTCTGTATGAATCGAAATTTAAAGAAGTATTGTTTCCAGAACATAATGTTATTCTAGGTAAAACAACTTTATTTCCAATTTTTTCACCAGTAATAATTTAAACTTTAATGTTAAACTTAAATAATGTATTTATTTTTAATCGCGTGCCATTACATAGTGCATCATTAATATTTAAATTTCTTATTAACATAACGATTGCTCCTATTTTTAAATTTAGTTTATGCGGGGGAAGATCTTCTCGAATTTTGTTCAACACTTCTGTGGAAAAATTAATATAAATATCATCATCAGATTCATCAACTCCTTTGTATGTTGCTTTGTCAGTACTGTAATACGTTACATCGTTTCCTTCTATAAGATTTAAAATTTTATTATTTAAAAAAATGGTGTATTCATTGTTAGTAGTTAATGTAGCACTAATAATATTTAAATTTAAATTTTTTCCAAATATTTTCGAGAAAACGTCTGTTATTATCTAATTGTCTGGAATATTAAATTTATTTATTATTCTGTTTCCAATATTTAACAGCATGTTAGAAAAATTTTCAATAATGAATCGAATATTCGTTTTTAAATGAAAAATTTTAAATCATTTCCATGAATATGGTGATTTTATTGTTTCTTTGATTATTATGCTTCAATTACTATTTTTGATAACTGGTATAATTTGACGGAAATCTCCTCCTAATTCTATTAATTTTCCTCCCAAAAGTTTGTCATTGTTACATAAATCTTTCAAAGTTTTGTCAATACTTTCTAATGCTTTCTTCGGTATCATTGACGCTTCGTCCCATATAATTATATCAACTTCTCCTAATTTTTTTTCTAACCAAATCAAATTCAAAAAATAAACTTTTAATATTATTTAAATCCAACAGTAATTTGAAAGTTACATGACTTTCATACCTTTTGGAAGCAGAAATAACGCAATACCTGTCCACACTATACATATAATTTCTGTTTTTTTAGAATAAAATAATAGATATAGTTTTGTACAAAAATGTTTTTCCAGATCATCCTTGAAAATCAATGAAACAAATCTTATCACTTCTATTCTAAAAGGTTTTCCACATATAAAATAAAATTTTCTAGAATAGGTAGATGGAAGTTTTAACAAGACTTATTTTCTGATTCAAAAATACTGTTTGTATGTAAAAGAGCTCGATTTATTTTATTTTCAACGAAATCTTCAGTCAATTTTAATTCATATTATCTCCATACATCATGACCTTGAATATTTTCTGCGAGTAAAAACGATGCAAAAAATTTTCTTAAGTGATTTGGTAGCATAATAACATTTGCTTCTTCAAAAATGTTTAAAATTTCTAAATCATGTTCAATAAGACTCATACTTATTGCTGTTTTTTTAAAACTGCTGTATAATTTTCCTTCGTGTGTTTTTAAATCTTTAAATGAAGTACAACCTTTTTTTTATTTAATAATAATTTCAGAAAAAATCTTTTTTAATCTTTTGGAGAAAAATCATTTAATCTAGCGATTGTATTATGTTTCCTGGAACGTCGTCGTTGTTCCCATGGTTTCCTTGCTCTATTGAAAATACAATATTCAGGAATGTTTACGTACTATAAATTTTTAGCAAAATCAACTATTTTATTTAATTCAAACCATTCTTTCAGTTGCGTTTTATAATTATCTACAGATTTAGAAAATTTTTTCCCTAAATACTATTTTTTGTTTATTTTCAAGATGAATGGGCAAATTAGCTACGCTATGGCTCCTACCGCAAATAAGATATTCTTGTAAGCGCCATGCTGCTTCTATTGGACCTAAATAACATGCATCAATATATTGTTTAATTTTATCGTAAACTTCATTTTATTGTTTGATCCTTTTTGTATTTTACAAAATGCTCCATCATTTCCTTTATGAATATAATTATATATGTATTTTATACTTTGTATTGATGCACAGTACTCAACATTGATATGACAATTACATTTAATCAATAAAAATTTGTTCTACGGTACAACCATTGAATCATCAACTAAAATTTGTTCATAACTATTCTTTATTCTATATATATTTTGATCCAAAATATTTTCTCTTCTTCTATATTCTGAATAACCATTTTTTATATGGATGTACTATCACTAAAGTTGTTTGGAAAATTATTTTTACAAATATTATTATTTTTATTCAAACATCCATAATTAAAATCAGGAAGATTGACGCAACAATTTTTTTTACATGCTTATATTATGATTGAAAGTAATCGGATGAACTTTTTGAGAAATAATGAAATATATGTACGTATCGAATGATATCAATGTTTATTACATCATATTATCAATAGTTCATCAAATATCACACAAAATATTTGGAAAAAAAAACATAAAATTGGAAACCTTTTTATGTTACCTTGAACATATATAGGCTGACCACGATACATGCAACAGCATTATCTAGATGCAATGGCAATTATGAGAAAATGTGGTGGACCAGATTAATTTATAACTGTTACATGCTATCCTAAATAGAAAGAAATGAAAAATGTATTTTAAGACTTTCCTAAAAACACTTTACCAAATGACGTACCAAATATAACAGTAAGATTGTTTCATACAATGTTACAATTTATATTTGTATGAACAATAGTATATCCCAGCCTCTCCCCCCGCTCCCCTCTGCTCCGCATCAGCTGCCTTTCAGCTAGCAAACTGTATCGGAGCAGTGATAAGCAAAGATATCCCAATCGAAATAAATTTTTTTTTTCCTACAAAATATGATTAGCATATATTTTTGTGTATTAGACTTACTATACAGGTGAATTATACTTTTAATCATGATGTAAGTAGACAAGGTTTGCTTGATAGCACATGCTTTTGACAAGGGAAAGAACCAAACATATTTTAGGGCAATAATGCTCCAAATTTGTCAAAAAGAAAACACGTGTCTTAATGCAGTGTTCTACTACGACAAAAATAACCAACATCGATGTACTAAGACAGGTAATAAAAAAAGTGACCGTCAGTGATACAGCTGATGAAACAGATACTTACCCGAAATCCGTACACATAAGTTTAATACTAAATTTAGATAAATCAAAACCCACGCACATTAAACCACATCACGAAATAAAAACACCTGACTACAATGTTTGATAATAAATAATTCATCCCCTATTTCAAAATAATTTTAAAGAAAAGCATAGATATGAATCTTTAGCTCCTTCAAACAAAAAACCCAGTATACTTTAACCTAATATTCGAAGGGAAAACAAATATTTAGAGTCAAAAATATTTATTGTTTTTATCACTTGGGTTATTGGAAATAAAAATATGATACAACTTAAGTACGTACAACCAAATAACCAAATACACTTTTACGCTCATAATGTTTATTGAAATACATGTATTCACTAATTAGGAGTATAAACAGAATATTTTATTTGATCTCAAAATAAATAACATGCTACGATAACAATTTTTACAGGAATAGGGCATACCTTCCGATACATGCAGATGGTGCAAAAAAAAACTGGCGTTTGCAAACCAAAATAGTGCTGAAATCTAGAAATAAATCTCTAAGAGTTATAAGCTAAGATCTCTTAATCGCATACAATGTCTTTTTAATACAAAATATCATTAAAAAAGTAATTATGTGTATTATACATACTGTTAAGGTATATCAAACTTTCAATTATAAATAGACAAGGCTGGCTGAATAGCAAATGCTTCTGACAACATATAAATATAATCACATTTTATGACAGCTGATCTCTATATTTAAGAAAAAAAAAAAAAAAATTTCTCCATACAATGTTCTACTACTACGTCAAGAATAACTAAGTTGGCTCTTCTGAGGCAGTAAATAAAACACGTAAATGTATGTTATAACTCTGATTAAACACGTATTAAAAGACCCGTATAATTCAACAAAACACGGAATCCAACTGAAGTAAAATCCAAGCACCTAAGACGAAACAACCGAATAAAATTTCCCGCTCAAACTGTTTATTAATTATTAATTTATTTAGTAATTTAGAATTCAAGCAGTAGTCTACTGTGTTTTGGGATAAGGTACATAGTATAAGCATACATTATTACAACAATCGGACAGATCAGTCGAAAAGTTTGTGTTTACATAGTTTATTATTATCTTGCTTTTCCTATACATTTACACGCTGTTTTCTATTTTATACTAATCAAGATTAATACATCTAAATAAATTTATAATTTACGCTGTATATAAAAAATATATAACATATGTAAATGACTTTATCAATGTCTATTTTAATTATTGAATGACAAAATAATGAAAAATAAGATGATGTTAGTGTGTAAAATAAAATACAGTAATATGCGACCCTTAAAGAAATTTCTGAACAAATTAAAACAACAAAATTTTGTAAGTTGCAAATTCCATTGTTCGTGGACTATCCAGCGGGTCAAGTAAAGTTTATGACTTCTACATATATACAACGTAATCTATGTATTGATGAATGTCAAGTAGTTATCAGTGAGTCTACAGTTTGTACTATAACTATATAGTTGTCTGTCAAGCGTGGCTGACCTTATGTCAACGTCTTTATTTGCTTGTTATTTACGCATATCTTGCTTTCCCACTCTATTAGTATTGCTCTTTTCATTCGTGTTAATTGTAATTTTCAAGACTGTGGCGAATTTGAAAGAAACGACAAAAAATTCAATGACATATTTTAATACAAAGAAAGGTTGTTATGCAAAAAATAATAGCACCATCATGAAAAGCAGGTCAAAATCTATTGCTTTTTATTATTTTTTTTTTTGTGTTTTTTAGATTTTTTCCAATTCGTACGAGGAAGTTAAACACAGTGTGCTCGAGCAAAAAATGCGCCTCACACGCGAGGTGGCCCAAGCTCGCTTGACGCTCTTATATAAAGAAGCTGGATGCAGGCAAGGTAGGCATGGATTTTATGATGAGAAAGAAAAGAAATAGGGGAAAAAAAAGATTTAGATTTACAAGTATCATGTTCGGTTTAAATGCAAACGTACTAGAATATATATGACAAATGGAGGCGGAAAGAGTTATCCTAGAAATAGGCATAAGAAAATGAGAATAAATTTACTTTTTGCACATAACAAAAATATACAATTAACGGTCTTAATCAATAAAAAAAATACAAAATAGGAAAAAAATATAAAGTTATGCATGAAAAAGTGGAGGATTTGAAAACGATAGGATTAATAAAAAGATCAACGAAGAAAAATAAACTTGACAAAATCAAAGATAATTTTATAAAGGAAAGGAAGACTTTTGACAGTCAGAAAATACGAAAAAAATATATGGTAATTGACATTTCTATCATCTGTTAAATGTAAAAAAAAGAAAATAGCAGAGAGAAAAATAAAGCAAATATAATAAGATGTAGGTGAGTTTAGAAGTTTTTAAGTGCTAAACTATAGAATCAGCAAAAAAAAAAAATGTACAAAGCTAACATTGCTATGTAAGGAGGAAAAAAAACCCTTAATGAAATATTAATAATATCAGTCATAAATATATGATAAAAAGATAATGGAGAGATATGCTGGAGGAAGCTAATTCATATGAAAATATAAGATATTTATGTAGGTAAATAGGGCACGACAGTAAATATTGGAAGTTCAGAAATATATAATGCGTTATAAATTATGATAATATATAAATGTAAAAAGAATTTTTAACAAGTTTTAGTATGTATAATCAATTACAAAAGTTACTAAACTGAAAATAATATTAGTACTAATAAAAGAGGATAACAATTTTAAATAGTTATGAAACAATCAAAGTAAATGTAGAAGTTTATAAAAATCTATATATTACAGAATTAAAAAATAAAATAAACAATTTACATTTATAAATATTGAGAAAAAATTTCAAAATGATATATTATTATAAACTTTTATCGATAATTAATTCTAAAATTACCAAACATAACAAACAAAGGCTAATAACTATTTCTGTAATAATAATGTTTGCGTCAATATTGTATTCATATACATATTGATCTAAATTAACCTTAAATACCAATGAAAGTCATCATTAGAATTAAATTACTAAGAATTATTTGATAAATCAGTAAACCAATTTCATGTAATGACTATATCTATTTAAAGCTATGGCGAATTTTTATGAGATAACTTTGGTTATCTATGTTTGTACGCATGTATGTGTATTAAAAATAAACTTTTTTATTCATTTTTCAGACATGAGACTATAAATATTGAAATTTGGGGGTTTGCGCGCGAAGCACGCAGGGGGGCGAAGCCTCACTAGTATATATATATATATATATATATATATATATATATACTAGTATAAATAATACATATATATCTATATATATATATATATGTATTATTTATACATAGTGTATAAACATATGTGTCTGTGTATACACACATTATATATACGTGTGTGTTATGCGTATATAAATATACATATTTGTATGGTCTTAGGGTAAGTACTGGCTCCCTCCCACTTCCCCTCATTCCCACCCGCTTTTCCTCCGCTCCCTCCCAGATTTTCTCACATAAAGTAAAATTCGTTTCTTTTTACCGTAAAGTATGACCTCAAATAATTTGAGCTAGCTCACCCCCATTCGTCCCCTGCTCCCCCTACCTTCTTTCGCTTCCTCTTAACTCCCCATCAGACTCCTCCGCACCACCCTCTTAGCTCCCCCCTACATTTTGTTTTAATAATAATAAATCTTGACTACACTATGACTTTCTTATAAGTATACAAATACCTATATGAAAAACCAAGTACACCCCTATAATTATTAAAAAATTTTATTATACATCTTGTAATTAAACTTAACTGAAAACAGAGGTGAGTCAATGGAAAATTGAAGTAAAAAATTTAATAAAAACTAAACAAGTAATATATGATTATGTTCATTATCGTTTTTTAATTTCATTGCATCATTTTAAATATCTTTTCAAGTGTTCTGCACTCAAGTAACCTTTACTACAATTTTAAAGAGTTGTTTGTATATAAAGGCGGGAATTAATAAAATTGACGAAGGAGAAAATAAATTTTATACTAAGTAATATTCGTGTTTGTATACACTATCGATAGCGTTATAAAAATAAAATAATATTAAAGAATAACGAGAGTATAATAGCATACTGAATATATTCAGATAAAAAAATTGTCAGTTTTACTTACTTTTTAAGAATTGACCACAGCGAACCCAACAACCAACTATATTTTATACTGCTCGAAACAAGCAAATGAGAAAAGTCAAAACTGACTGCATAATTTACTGAATATTATTGAAGAAAATTAGAGAAACCTCAAAAACTCTTCCATATTGCTGGTTAAGTCGAAATCGTACACGGTATATAACACAATATTAAAATGTTGGAGAGAATCTAAAAACGTACAAAAAATTAGGTAATTACGGTTGAGGGCAAGTAAATATACTTTAAAACAAGAAAGTTTTAGGGCAAGGGTGCCCAGGTAGCTTGGTAATTTGGAGTTTATTTATGGAGAATATAGACGATAAGTGGACTCAAAATTTACTGTCTCGAATTATCTGATGACGTCGTTTTAGGCACCCAGCAATTTGAAGACAAAAAATCCATGCAGAATGACTTAAAAAAATCCCTCCTAATAAAATCAGTAACACGTAACTGTCGACAGAATATAACTCTTGATTAAAAAAAGTAATTTAATTTTTAAAATAAAAACTAACTGTTATAAACTAGTTGAACATGTTTTTTTTTTTTAAATAATGGAAAATTATATGTTTGGTGAATAGTTGGGGGTTGGTGCGCAAAGCGTGCACGGGGCGGAGCCCCCTAGTATAGTAAAAAAATACACTGGAAGTAAGCACAAAAAAAAATCTTTATTTTTAGGTATGAGAAAGGATAGAAACAGATCTGTTTCAATTTGAATTGGAGGCATTAGAAGTCTTGAACGAGAACATGAACTGATGGACCCTGGAGTGTGGTTCTTAAAAAAAAATATCGTGGCACACAGAAAAAACCACAGGTCGGGTGCAATAAGCAGTCAAATCAGTTTTAGGCTTCAACCAAAGAGCTAACGTAGAAAGTTTAAATTAAATAATATTTTTCATGGACTAAATTATTAAATTATATTGCACATACGCAGATGATACTTGCCTATGAAACAAAATGAAAATATATAGAAAGAATAGAAGACAGATTCAAAATATGAAGTTGAGTTTAGATGCAAAGACAAAAGGATATATACGGAAGCTGAAGGCGGGCAAGGTAGACTTGGATTTAGGAATAAAAAAGGAAAAAAAGGGGAAAATATCGATTCAGATTTATAAATATAATGTTGGGTTTAAATGCAAATACACCATGATATATATATATATATATATATATGTATATATATATATATGAGAAATGGAAACGGGAAGGGTTAGCCTTGAAATAGGCATAAGAAAACGGGAAAAAATTTACTTTTTGGACATAACAAAAATGGACGAGAGCAGGGGCCTTATTTATGCCTAATCGAAGAATTAACGAACATAATCAATAACAATCATACAAAACAGGCCAAAAAGTTAAAGTTGTGTATCAAATAGTAGAGGATTGGAAAACGATAGAATTTAGAAAAAGAGCAATAAAGGAAAATAAACTGACCAAAATAAAAAATAAACAGCTGGGACTCGTCAGTGTAGCGTGCTAGCGATCTAGCTCCATACAAACACGTCTAAAACTTGCACTGATACGCGTATATAACCGTAAGGGCAAGATTAATATAGCGTGTAACAATTGGCATTTTTATTTCAATCGTATGCCAGAATTCCTTCAAATTTAATTAAACTCCCGTACTACATATTGTTCGATTATTAAATATTTAATAGATAGACCGCGGCTTCTATACACCCTTATAAATAATTCTGTTCGAAAAATCGAGTATAGAAGCCACGTTCTATCTATTAAATATTAAATAATTGAACAAGTTGTAGTACGGGAGTTTAATTAAATTTAAATATTTTCTGGCATACGATTGAAAGAAAAATGCCAATTGTTACACGCTATATCAATATCGCCCTCACGGTTATATACGCGCATCAGTGCGAGTGTTAGACGTGTTCGTATGTAGCAAGATCGCTAGTGCGCTACACTGACGAGTCCCAGCTAGCAATCAAGGACGAAACAAATCCCATCCTTTTTCTCCTATCTTCCAAATTTTTTCTATACTACACTTCGCGCTCTTTATTAACGGAGGCACCAAGTATGAATTTCAACAGAGGCTTGAACTTGCTTGGTATGAAGTCAATGCGTATGCATGTGTGGGTATGCATGTGTGGGTGCAATGTAATTGCACACACACACACGCTTATAAATAATTCTGTTCGAAAAATCAAGTATAGAAGCCACATTCTATCTAATATATATTTGTTCGAGTTTTCCACGAATTTTTATGAGATCGCTTGGGTATCTATGTTTGTACGCACATATGTGTTTCAAAAAATATATTTTTTTATTTATTATCCAGACATGAGAATAAAAATATTGAAATATTGGAGTTAGCGCGCGGAGCACGCAGAGGGCGATGCTCCACTAGTATATATATATATATATATATATATATATATATATGTATATATATGTACATAATATCTATAGAACCTCATATGCATAAAGGCCTAAGCCTATGTTAAGTAACAACTTTGATTTCTCAATTAAAAGATAAAATGTTATTGTATTAATTGAAAAAATACACAATGTTTGCGGAAAAAATAGAAATAAAAATATTATATTTATAATGTTACTAGGAAATCAAGGTTGTCCCTGAACAGTGCTGACTTTGTACTTCGTTACTTGTTGAGAGTCAAAAAAAGTGTTGAATTACAACCGAAGCGAGCACAAAGTCCAAAACATCTGGTCAGCACATATTGCATTTCGATGAAATGTAACTCCTCGCTTAGCCTAGTTGTGAAATCAGAACTTCCTGCGGGGCCTTATCTTATATATTGCCTCTGTGCGACCTTTTGGTTTTAGAAGTGTACTGCCACTCATCGAGAGCAGTTTATTTCGTAGTCTACTGCCACTCATCAAGAGCAGTTTATTTTAGTAGCTTGTCACCGCTCACCAAGTGTGGTCATTAATTACAATGAAATAGCCTTCCGTTACTGATCAAGTAAATAAAAGTTCGACGATTATTAGTAATTTAATTAATGTATGAGTTTAACCGTTTATTGTAATAATACATAGATCGATTTGTTCAGTGAGAAGAAAAGAAGAAAATAATTATATATAACTAACCTTTCCCACAAAAAGATAATATGCTAGTATAATGGAGTAAAGATTCAGGTATATAATATAAAATATTATACATAAACCATTTAACGATAACTTACTCTATCTCTCTCCCTCTTTCAAAATACACACATGACAAGCTAGTAGCTGGACATACTGCTAGTCCAGCGTCCTGTACAGGAGCAAGAGACACAGTCCACAACCTTTCGACCTTTCGTTGGAAGTAAAGTAAAGTTAAATGACAATGAATATATTAACTATATGAAATCCAATAAGTATAGTAACTATAAAAATATTAATGATTACTGATTGTGATTTTCGATGCACTATTTAAATACAAATTTATATTGTGCGTATATGTATTTGTGAATAATTACAACGTACATTTCATCATACATGCATAAAAGAATATTGTTAGGAATATACAAGTGCACACATACTAATTAGTTTAACACACATACCAAGTGTATAATATATTAGTGTTGCTATTATGATATACATTGACAGCCAGCCACAAGTGTATGAATAAGGTGTGGCCCAAACAGAATCATTATATTCGCACTGTATCTGCACAGAAAAGGAGGCAAAAAAAAATACATTACAGTCCAGCGTAAGCGCTTGCATTGCCGCGCAGTCATACTATTACACACGTATACACTATTAGTGATAGATACACATAGTGGCCCGAGTGCAGGCATATTAATAGCCCATGCGCGCGCGGGGGAACCCCCAAATCCCTACGCCAGATACTCTCTCTCGGAGCAGAAAGAGTCTCCAATCATAGGCTGCGCACTAGCCAACGCTCGCGTAGCAATTAAAATATATAGCCGCGCACGCCACGTTAGAAATCCCTCCGCCGCACAGTGGGGCCAAACGAGGTGATTTGTTTCGAAAATAGCTAGAGGTCTCAATTTTTGACCAATCTCACTCATTTTTTTTTTAAAATACTCGG